>MU186153.1:5911-25720 GCA_016904865.1 Pissodes strobi | reverse complement strand
AAAGGTGTTTTAAGTGGTTTTTGTTTAATTATGTGGGCTGATTATCAATTGAATTCTAAAATCTATTTATTCTAACTTTGAATATTTTATTTATCAAAATTTCTGGATAATTATTAATTTTTAAAGCATTTTTTTGCTTATTGGATAGGTACAAAGTGGCTCAAATTAAAGTCTATGTATGAGGATCTCCACGACCGTAAGAGATACAGTGTCGGTTAAGTTAGGGCAAAATTGTGCATTTAGCTGCCTAACAATATGATGTTTAGAAAGTTTTAAAACACCGAGTATTTCTGGAGATATCCGGAAAAAAAAACGAAATTTTGAGAAACCGTGTTATTTTTTTCCTGGGATTATTTAAAAACGAATTTCAAATTGAATTGCTCTTCTGCATTGGCACTTGTTCCGCTATATTGAGTTTGGAATCCAACGTTTCATCTTCAAGGGGTCATCATCGATTTTATAATAAGCACTTTAATTTTTTTTTATCGTTTTCAGATGATATTGTTGTTAATAGTATGAATATGCATTTGTAATTTTTTTTATTCTTTATTCTAAATTTCTTTTTATCGGTTTTCGAGATCCCCATACATAGACTCGAATTCGAGCCACCCTGTACTCAGGGTGTATAGCCCTGTTGTATAAGCCCTGTCTGCTAATCCAAGAATTACCGATTTTTTTTTTGAAATAGGATGACTAGAAATAAAATTTAATACCTACCTGGAAGACCACGATTTTTTCGTATACCATTTATCATTTTATTTTGATGATGCAGGGTTACAGCTAAAAAGTTAATTTTATTATCTTCTTCGACTTCAATTTTGTTGTAAATTGGAGATTTTTGTGGTATGTATTGAATTTTCTAAGGATCATTTCTATTTGATTTTCAGGAACTGCAGTTATACTGTCGTCAATATATCTATAAAAGAAAGAAACTTCGAACTATTTTACAAAATCCAGCCGGCTTCTCTGGACGAACTGCGCCAGAGGTTAATTGATGCTTTGTCGTAATATTCCAAGAAGCAAGGAAGATTAGGTAGGAATTTGAAAATCGAATTTATTTTTGTTTAGGACAAAATGGAAATAATTTTCAGCACTTAATAACATATTAGAAAACAAAACAAAAAAGAGAGAGTTTTAGCATTTCAATAGTGTTTTAATTTAGGCTTGGGATCCTTTTTCCTGACAAATTCTTCAGAAGCCAGTTTTATAAAAAGTACTTAAAAGTTTGCACTCATTATTTTTGGTATCGCTGAAATGCATTTTTAATATGCTTTTCATAGGGGTACCGCAAGTGGAATAGTGCCATTTCAAATTGTGAAGTGGACAAGAGTAGTGCCTTGGGGGTGGGTGGGGCTTGGGATGGTCTGCAAATACTTCATTTTAATTTCCCCGTGTTTTTGTAGAAATGGTATTTTTTAGTGTAAAAAATATAGCCATTGTAACTTTTCGAATTTTCACCTGTATATTTATTACGTAGTTTGTTATTATAAATAATTATATCTAAAAATTAAGTTCTATTTTTTTTATTTTCTCATCGCAAATTGTAAATGCTTACTTAATTTTCTTATAAGGTAATTTAGATTAAAAATCATCTATTACTATTACAAATAAAAATCATAATTAAAAGACAAAATATTTAATGCAAATTTTCTACAGATTTTGGTACGGATGCGTTAATTTTTCTCTTTAAATATCGCCATAAAAAGTCTACGCTAGATACATCTGCAAATTATTTTGCAGTAACGATTTCGCCTTTACTTGTGGTACCCGATACTAAAAAAATTAAATATGTACGATTAAAACGGAATAAAATGTGTGTGCTACCGGTAGGAATTAATAATATATGTACGATCCTAAAGAACGACACTAAAGCATTCTTCACACCTTTTCAAAAAAACCTTTAAGCTCCCACACATACGCACGATTCCCTTTTAAGAAAAAGACCATAACAATAAACTTCAACCTTTTTAAATCCATCATCTAAGACTTCCTGTGAATACCGGCAATGGTACCTGTTTATAAACCTTATTAGTCCTTTCGATCCCTATAAGTCTCAATGTAGTATTTTTATTAGATTACAAATTGGTCGGTGATGATCTAGTTTACCATAGTTCTAATGGTTTAGAAGCTCATCGGTACACACATTGGTATTTTTATGGGTTTCGGTTCGATGTCGCGGATTTTTTGTTTTAACGTGTCGCACCTTGAGTTTTACTGTTTTGGATTTTTATTTGGCATGTTTGTTGTTGGCATCTCGAACTTCGAGGAAACGCGCTTTATGGTCCTCTGGAACGTGAAGATACTGCAGATAGGATCGTTACAATTCCTAGATGGGGTTTTAGGTAATATACGAAGAGTCTATCATTACAGACGTATATGCGTTTTGTGACTTTTAAAAACAGTAGTACTGAAAATGGTTTATAGTCTATTCAGAAACGTTTAATAGCACACAACCTCAATTATACTGCACAGAACAGATGTAAAGATCATAAAATCCAGTAATCTATAGGCGTTACCACATATTCGTAATATTTGAGTAAACAAGAGTTACTGGACACAGGCATGCAGTATTTTTAGAGCATATTGATATAAATATAAATCTTGATGAGATCATGAAAAATTTAAGTTTAGGGGGAATTAGTCTTCAAATAAGGGGTGAGGGAAGGTTCATACGTGTTATGAACAAATGTCGTACAACTGTACGTCGTACCATCTTTGCTGGGGGTCTTCCAACACATCTCATCTCTTCTCAAGGTATCCATCTGGTGATATATCCTCTCCAGTTTTCTGTATGTCTGGCCACGTGTCCTGCCCATTGCCATTTTAGGGAACCAATTCTTTTTATTTTGTCGGAGACTTTGGTTTTTTCCCTTATCCATGTATTTGTTTTGTGGTCTCTCAGGGAAATTCCTAAAATTCGTCTTTCCATGGCTCTCTAATATACTTCCAATTTATGTTTGATATTTCTGGTTATTACTCAGGTCTCGCAACCATACGTGACAACAGGCAGTATACACTCGTTATAGATTTTTTATTTTAAAGTCATTAAGATATTCATGCTGAAGATTTACTTTAATTTGCCGTAGGCCGCCCATCCTAGTCTAATTCTCCTATCAATCTCCATTTTTTTATTTTGTTTGTCCGGTGTTAAAGCTTGGCCAAGGTATATGTATGTTTCTGTCTTTTTTATTGTGCTGTCATGAATCGGTATTGTTTCGTCTCCATCTGGTGTATTTGTAATAAACTGGGCCTTTATGTAGTTCATGTGTAATCCTACTTTTGCAGCCTCATCTTGTAGTTCTTCCAACATATCAATCAATTCCTGTTTATCTTTTGCAAATAGTGCAATATCGTCGGCACATCTAAGATTGTACAAGCGTTCACCATGTATGTTCAATCCTTTGTTTTCCCATTGTAGCTTTTTAAAAATATCCTCGAGTACTAAAGTGAATAGTTTTGGAGATATTACGTCCCCTTGCCGAATTCCTCTTTTGGCGTTTATTTGGTAGATGATTCATAAAGTCTTATCGACATTGTCGAAGTCCTATAGATGTTTTCAATTAGGTTTATATAACGTTCATCCACTATAGCATTTCTCAATGATTTTATTATTGCCCAGATTTCTACTGTGTCGAAGGCTTTTCGGAAATCAACAAAAGCCATCCATAGGCTTATGTTATATTCTGTAGCGTTCTCGATGCCTTACTGGGTGTAGATGTTCTATCGTACTATACTGGCTTCGGAACCCAGCATGTTCCTTTGGTTGGTAAACTTCGAGATTTCGCTCTAATCTGTTTGAGATTATTCTGGTGAATAATTTATATATCTGTGACAGTAAGCTTATCGGCCGGTAGTTTTCGAGATCAGTCGGGTCACCTTTCTTGTAGATCAGAACAACTACAGCATTCTCCCAATTTTTGGGTACATGTTCTTCTGTTAGGCACTCTATTCAATTTTCACTAGTTCTTGTCTCGTCTTAATATCACTTTCCTTAAGCATTTCAGGCAGAATGTTGTCTTCTCCTGCCGCTTTGCCATTTTTCATCTGGGATAACCCTTTCTCCAGTTCTTCCATATCTATCTCCGGCTTTTCTTCTGAGTTGACATTTAGTATTCCAATTTTGTCGTCTTTTGTCATTGTGTTTGTTATTTTGGATTCTTACAGATCTCTATAGAAAGATTCTACTATGTTGTTTTTCGCATCTTTTATTTTTGATATCTCTTTCTTAGGTGTGTTATGTCTTTTAAATATATTTAGTAAATTAATCTTAATAAATATATAATTCATAATAATGAATTTTATTTACCTTTTTTCATTTTCGACATATTTTCAAAAAACCAAAATATTTTATTTGTAAAAATGGCTAATTTTATGTATGTTTTAAATTTTTGTTTGTACCTACTATATTTTTTCGACAAAATATAATACAGAGTTCAACAGTCGTTCTTGTAATACGCTGTGTAATTTGGTTATTGTTCTTTAATTATTATTTGTTGTTTGTAATGAATGTTCATTGTAAGCAGCAATAGTATCTATTTTAATCCTGTTATGAGATATGAATGTTAAGTTTACCAGAGAAAAGCACAATTTTGATAAGATTCATAAATGTTTTTTTCTTTTAACAAGAAATAATGATTTCTTTGACATGCATATGCATTAAATATTTTATCATTAGAAACCCTTTCTATTATCTATAATCTCATTTGGCTATACCGTTTTTTGTGTTTTGTGTGTTGTTCTTTATTTATTTTTGTTTTTTATTAAACAAAGGTAGTACTTAAGAAACGTTTTGTTTTTGGGCTTAAGGCTCTTGTTTTGTTTTTTATCAAATTGTAAAATTAAACTAAATATTCTAAAAGTAGCTTTCTCCTCTAACAGAGCCTCGATGATGAGTTAATATAATTCGAAACGTTGGCAAGACACAATAATTGGTTTTCTTGACGCCGGACCAACAATCCTGCAAACACCAATTAAATTATACATTTTGGTCACCATATTTACTGGTTTTTTGAAAATATCTCGACAACGATAATAGATGGAATCAGTATTAAAGCAGCATTGAACTAGAAATTAAATAGCATACAACTTTTTCCATTAAACCTAGTTTCTAGCACTTATAGTTTTTAAGTTCCTAATCCTACATTGAGTAAAGAAAAGTACACTTTACCGCACCCGAGTAGGTAAAATTGTTAACGAATTTTTCATTTGCTAAAAAATGCATAAAACTGATGTGCAGTTCTTCATTGAGCATTAAGAATCGACTCTTATAGAAGGACGTAAAATCCAGTGACATATATATTTTTTCAAACTTATGAAATTTTATTATAGGAAAATATTCTAAAAAAAATTGTCAGAATAACTGCATCAGATTATCAAGAGAGATAAATATTTACATTTCAACTCAATTATAGGCAACCATGTATTAAAAAATTAAATGCACGTTTAAATAAAATAGTTCTTATGTTAACGCCGCAATTTATAACTGTAAATACACAGGATGTGTAACCCAAACCTAAACAATTGATTCCTCAGCTCAAAATGTTTTTTTTTGAGTATTTTTACTTAAAAAATTACCTGATTTACTAGTTAAAATTTGTCGCTGTGGTGCTAAATATTGAAAAACCAAAATTTTCATACTGACAAATACTGCCTCTTTCTTTAAACCTTTATTTACTTTAAAGGACTTAAAAAACTTTTTTTTAATTTTTTTTGTAAAAATTGCCTCCAGTAATAATCTACAAAAAGTGCAAGACTTGCAAGAGTCTTGCAGCAAGACCAAGAATGAACCCTGCAAGACCAAGACCAAGACCAAGACTGTCTTGGTCTTGCATTTGCTCATCACTAATAACTGTTTTGTTTTTCAAACTATTTTAATGATTTTGGCGTCACTTAAAGGTTTTTTTCTGTTTAATAAAATGCATCGCAAAAATAGCAAAATTAAGAAATTTTGTCGCCAAAATGTCAATGTCAATAAGTCGAGAATTTAAAATGTAATGAAGGATTTCATCATTTCATTAAATTTTCTATAGAAGAAAATGCCGCAGAATTTCCTGTATAGCCTTTTCTAATTGCGATATTTTTCATTGCTAATGTTGGTGCAATTTTCGACATCTAAACAGTCCATTTTGAATGAATTAATGAATGAATGATTGATCTAGGGGGCGTTACAAATCTATTATGTGCCCTTCCATGGTGCTGCCGTTGATGTAATTCTAATCCAGCTTCAGTGCGTTGATAAAAGCAGGTAGTCTGTATGGTTCTATGGATGGAATTTCCTCCTGTTCGACGATGCATCCATCACCCGAAGCAGGCAATTCGCCTGTTTGCGACCGCCTCGCACTCCGTGAGAAGGTGTTCCGGGGTTTCCTCGCCTTCCTCACAGAATCGGCAACTGTCCTCGCTTTCTTTCCGAGTGCCTTCCCAACGGACAGTAGCCCGCAAGAAATCCGGTGAGGATACGGAGATTGTCCTTACTCAATGTTATAAGGTGTTTTGATCTTCCTGGGTGAGGGGGCCCTAGAAACATCTTTGAGTGCCTTAACACTGGAAGGCTTTCTCATAAGCTGAGCCATTTGGTTCGCTCTTCTTTCCTGAATTCTTCCTTGTAAGTGTGCGTCCCTATGCCACAGTGCCGGAGTTTGTGCTCTTACTTTTGCCAATTGGTCTGCTTCTTCGTTGCCTTCTAACCCAGCGTGTCCTGGTATTCATTGAAGGAATAATCTGTTATTCTTGCCTAGTTAATTTAACCTTTTTTTTTCCTGGAGGAACATAAAACACGCACAAGGTGGCGGTGGTATGAGATTCTTACTCACTAAAAACCCCTCCCCCTTTTCACGCACGTCACAGCGGTATCCGCGTTAGCATTTCTTCACTCGACGGCGGCCTCTTATCTGAGTTTGGGTATGTTTCTTCTTATCTATCTTCCCTTTCCTCTCGCTCTTTCGTCTCGATTATTGTTCGTATTGCGGTATAGGTTTGTTGCCAACCCTCCTTCGTTGACAGGAGACTCTGTATCATATTTTCTTCATTGAAATTGCAACCCATAATTCTAGCAATCTGTTCTCTTGTGTCGTTCCACTTTGAGCACACAAAAAGTGTATGTGCGGCATCATCGGCCAGTCTGCAGTATGTGCGCTCATCTGATTCGGCTCGACATCTTTTGTACAGGTATTTACGGGAGCATCCGTGACCCGAAAGCGCCTGGAATAGGTAGTAATCAACCGCCGTGAATTATATCTAGCCATATCCTTATGTTGGGGATTATTTTGTACGTCCATCTTCCATAAGTACTTGACGCGAAATCTTCTTGCCATCTGGCGAAAAGACATGTTCTAGCATCATTTTTGGGTACCCCTTCGTACCTCTGCTTCCTTTCCATGACCAGAGGCTTTATTGGAGGAGTTCTGGATATCAGTTCCGCTGCCGCAAGAGATACAGAGCGGTAACCACTGCAGATCCCGATGCACAGAAGTCTCTGGACCCTATTGAGCCTTTGCCACAGTTTCGTGTTGTTTACAGCCTCATGCCAGACTGGCGCAGCGTTCAGGATCTGCGAATGGATTACGCCAGCAATGTTCTTCCGTTTGGACGCCTTGGGCCCACCGATGTTTGGCATGAGGCTCATAAGAGCTGTCGTGATCCTTTCGACCTTCCGGATAGTCTGGCTTATGTGGTCGGAAAAGGAGAGCCTGGTATCCAGCGACACTCCCAAATACTTGACCGATTTACTCAGTCCTATCTCAATTCCTTGGGGGCTAAAGCTAATCGGTAGGAAATGCCTCTTTGTTGACAGTAATACTGCCTGTGTTTTATCCGCTACCAAGTGCAGGCGCCTGCTCTTCAACCAGTTATCCACCCTAATGAGCGCTGTGTTCGCTATGGACATGAGCATGTCCTCCGTGTTAGCCGTCACCACCATGGCGACATCGTCCGCAAAGCCAACAAGCTTTACTCCCCTGTGCAGGCTGATCTCCAGTAGGCTGTCGTACATGGTGTTCCACACCGTTGGGCCCAAAACAGAGTCCTTGCGGGACACCACTACTGATCCTTCTACGTTTTACTTTACCGTCGGCCTCCATAATTATTTCTCTATCGGAGAGATAGGACTTGATTAAATTGATCAGTCTCTCTCTCAGGTCTTCTAAGATAATTTGCCAGGAAGCGCTATTGAATGCGTTCTTAACATCTAAAGTTATGACTACGCAGAGGCGTCTATGTGCAGGAGTAAAGTTTGCTGCATCCGCTGCGGCTTTGGTAACTCCATAATGGCATCCACTGTCTGTCGTTTCTTTCTGAACCCAAACTGCATGTTTGACAAACCTCCCATGCGGTCGAGTTCGCTATTTAGTCCGGCCAAAATCAGATGTTCGAAATGTTTGGCCTCGATGTCAAGAAGGCAGATAGGTCTATAGGAGCTCGTGTTTTGCACTGGTTTATCTCCCTTTTTTAGCAGGAGCAAAGTTGCTCTTTTCCATTCAGGGGGAAATATGCCTCTCAGTACCAGTTCATTGTACGCGGCCAGCACGTATTCAGGTTTATTCTGTGCTACCTGTTTAATTATTTCTGGGGGGACTTCACCGGGTTCAGGAGTTTTTTTATTTTTTAGCATAGCGCATGCTGTGTTTAATTCTTCTGTACTGAATGTTGCAAATATGTTAGGTTCATTACCACAGTTGTATAGCACAGGTTCGTCTTCCGGAAAGAGATGGTTGGCAACATTCTCCATCATCTCCATGGACATCTGTGGTCTTGCCGGGAATCCCAGTGGACTCTTCATTATGATTTTATAACCATCTCGCCATATGTCGCAATCTATTTTGTCACATAGTGATCTCCAACATGCCTTCTTCGCGAATTTTATTTTGTCCCGCAGTTGCTTTTTGCTTCCCTGTATGCTTCCCACAGCTGCTGGTTTGGTTGTCCCTGGTTTTTTTTTTTGATTCTCTGATGTATTGTCTTCTTGTTTGGATGCATACCTTTCGGATCTCGGCTATATCGTCATTCCAGCAGTATGCGGGTTGCATTGTCTGGTTTTCTTCTTTCTAGGCATTGTTCTCTCGCATATTTCTTGCAAAGTTTTTGAGAAACCTTGATGACGCAGATTTTGAACATTGTCAGGCATTTCCCTTATAGCCATTTCTAATTTAACTTTATGGAACGTTGCTTTGCCTCCTTGGTTCATAACTGTCATATCGTGTTCAGCAATCCACTCAGTCATAACTGTCCCTCTATTGTCTGTTACGTGTATTCCCCACTGGGGGGACTTGGCGTTGAAGTCGCCAGTAATGACTGCCCTTTCCTTATTGTATCTCAGTCCGTGGCCGATTGCATCAAGTGTATCCTCGAGCTATGTGATGTCTCTGTTGGGAGAGGCGTAACAGCTATAGATGGTGAAGTCCGTTGTGGTAACATCTGTAAAACCTTGTCCTTTTTCTTGTGCTTTGATAGCACATTTTGGGTCCAACACTTTGATGGCCGTTTTAACCTCCTCGTCGAAATGCCAGTCCTTCCTGTTCTTGATAGCGTTTACGTTTGGCTCGCTTAGCAGTAATATTCCAGCATTCAATTCCTTTGCTGTAACAAGGGCCATGTCATGGGCTGGCCTGCTACGATTGATGCTTATTTGCAGAACGCACATTATTGGTTAGTGTTGCTACTAGTTCTACTTTTGCCCTTTTCTTGGAGAACTTTTGGACATATTGAGTTTCCTGTTTAGTGTCCTTCATTTTTACAGTGGACGCAGTATGCTTTGTTAGGACAGTTTGCCGCTTTATGTCCCGTTTTGCTGCATTTCAGGCAGTTGTTTTTTATATCTTGGACATTGCACTGGGCTTTTGTGTGGCCAGTTTCCCAACACCTGAAGCACCTGGGGCCATTTCTCCGTTCCAGGATTCCGCAGTTCATCCATCCGACCTTCATTTTTCCTATTTGTAGTAACTGGTTCGCATTGATTGAATTTATTACTATCGTGACATTTTGTCTACTCCTGAAAGTGGGACTAAGTGCTATTAGTTCAAAGCTATCGTCATTTAACCTATCTAGGCATTCCCATACCATTTTGGAGCTGATTTTTGTTTAGCTTAGCGCTTTGATGGCTGCTTGATTATCTGAGAAGATGACAATCTCTTTCTTTCTGTAGTTTCTGTCTAGGTTGAACTGCGCACATCTTTCTTTGGCGTTAATATCCGCCTAGAATATGTCCGGATGTTTTCCCATTGCTTCGGACAATTTGGTTCCTGGCCTAACTTCTCCGGCTTCGGTGCCTTGTTTAGCTCTTGCTCCGTCTGTATACCATTTTATGGCACTTTGCTGCGATTTGAGAATGCAAATGGTGTTCTTTTTTTATTCTTCTCTACTTCTTATCACGACCGTGAAGCATTTTTCAAAATTGCATCTTTTGACTATATCGTCCCTGGGGAGCCCAAGAAGTGGTTATGCTCTGTCAGGGATGTCCACTCACTCTTTTTAAGCCATCCTCCCTCGCCCCCTTCCTCTTTTGTGATTCTAATCATTACTTGTCTAGCTGCTTCCTCTATAACTATGTGTAGAGGTGCGATGCCCACAATTGCTTCGATTGCTGCTTGCTGCTGTTGGACAAGTTTTTATTGCGTCTGTTATGTTTATGCACGTACTTGTTGAGAGCTAATTTTATGCTCTGCTTTTCCGTTTCCCGTCTTTCTATCATTGCGTACATTCATCGTACAATCCGCTTTATATTTAATTATTCGCATTATTTATCTTATTTTTCTTCTACTTTCAAAGTTAAATTTGATTGGTGCCTAAAGGAGATTTTTGATAAACATTCGTCATTTTTAAATCTAGAGCAAAGCAAAAATTGATGGCAAGGCTTAGGCAACAAGTCGCTTGCCCTTTGACTTGTGATAAGAGTAAATTTTAGTAATTTTAATTGCATAGGAAGTTAGCAAAGAGGTCTGTGAGTGATACAAGACTCCGATAGGACTTGTGCAACTACTCGAACCTCGAAAAAGTATCAAACACCCTATCTTGGAGAGCAGGCGTCTGATTGTAACCGCGCCGCGATTCTCGGAAATAATTAAAAACCAAAAACAGGCGACTCGCGACTGAAACTCGGTTAAATCTTCTTTGAGCCAAATAAGGCTTTCGACTCGGTCTCGTTGCCAATGAATGTTTTTGTCACATAATCTCAGTAGGCTGACAAATACTGAAATCCCTATTGGATTTGCCTTAGACATGTTTTATTTAATTAATGAAGTACCCGGCCGCGGCGGTACCGAGTCGTCACGTATAATCATTGATATTTAAATGGGTGCCGCGGGCTCAAAGCGCGCCTGCCTCGACTGGAATTTTTATGCGTGTCCCGAGGACTGCAAATCTACCTAATTACCGCACTTTTGCTGCGGACACACTGGTAGCGCACATGATTTATATCTTTTTTTCAGAGGGGCCTCGTTTTTCCTGCCATTATCTTACTTCTGACTGGACGTAGCGATGCATGGGACGATCGATCCAGAAACAAAAAGCTGAAAATATCCCTTACTGCATTAACATTTTTTTAATTTGAAAATTGGAACGCGTAAACGAAATTTTCAAAATTCGATTGTTGTTCATGACCTGGTCAGTTTGGGTTGGTTACGAAAGCCAAAAACAAACGGGGTGTGAATATTAACTCTTCAGTTCCCAATGTCACCTACAGGCTAATAAATGTGACTACAGATATCTGTAATTTTGAACAAAATTTGCGCAAAGTTAAGTCTCCCATCTATTATAGAGGGCAGCTTATACAGGGTGTCTCCTGACCTCGGTAAAAAAATTAAACTGGTGAGTCCTCACGTAATTGTAAAACGAATATGTGGTATAAAATTTTTTCGAATGTCGCTTCGTTTCCAAGATACAGGGTGTTGAAAAAAAATGTCGTGTTTTCTTCTTATTAATAATTAATAAGAAACGACATTCGAATAATATTTGTCACACCTTAATAAAGGGTTTGAACACTTTATTTTGAGTTCATGATAAACTTCTCGATTAGTTCATTGGCGGAGATCCGGGTAACGATTATTAGAATTTAGCAAAAATCAGTAATACGGGCCTGCTACACACTTAAAATTCTTATTTTATTTGATAAAAATCTCTTACAGTTTTTCAGTAAAATATAATTCTATTGTTCAAAATAGCCTGAGACGCAATCGGTTTTTTGAAATTCAGCAATATTTGTGTTCATCAGATAATCTGAGTGTACTAGAAAATGATAAATTCCCAAAAGTTTAAAAATCCTTTGATATGCTTTCTACAAACTTTGTCACGAACTTTGAAAAGGTTTCTTTAGCCATATCGCAAATATCGAAACTATGGTTTCACATTATTATCGCGATAATACAAGACAACATATCCATGGGAAACCATGATACAACCTAAAGAAGATATGATATTGAAGCGTCCGAATTTTGCACGCCTTCGCGCATGACGTCACCTTGTGATAGATTTTAAAAATGTATATGAAGCGAAATGCGTTTTATCGTTGGTAAGCGTCGAAGTTTGATTATAAATTTTAAAGTTGGTGTTTTATTTATTATTTGAAATAGAGTTTAAGTATGCAAGAAAACATTTGTTATGTAAAAAAGGATAAATATTAAAAAAGCAAGACGTAAATATTGAAAATTCTTTCTTAAAATGTGTTATTGATATGATATAGGCTACAACTAATCACAATTCAGTTAATATAATATAATCTAAAGTAAAAAAGTAACGCATCGGCTTAGAACATATAGGAAATCCAATGTAATTTTAAGGGGGCCAATTAACGGCTCCCCTAATTATTTTCTGCAAGCAAAAGAATAACTTTGGAGCTTTTTTAATAATCCGTTTGCAAGTTATCGCCAGTTTCTTTTTCAATATTTTTACTTTCCTATCGCCCCGTATTTACGGACAATAATCAAGGTAAATGTTAATTGTCAAAATAAAGTTGTCATTCAGAAGTTTAATTCATACGGGGCTATATAAAAGGAAAAATATTGACAATAACTCGTAAATGGATTAGGAAAAATATCCAGTTATTCTTTCGGTTGCAGATTTTAGTGTTCCTTAACATAAATAGATTTTCTCCAAATTAGGGGAGCCATTAATTGGTCCTCTACAAATTACTATACGTCCTAAGCCGATGCATCACTCCGGTATCTATAAACATAAAAAAACAAAGTGTTAAAATCTGTTTTTTTTTAAATTGACAGGTGCCAAGTGTTAAAGTATTAAATAAATAAATAAATGTTTATTTACGGATTTATCAATTAACAATAAAATCCTAAAAAAATTCATAATAATGGTTTTAAATCATGTATATAAATTCAACAATTAAATAAAATAGGAAAAATCATAAAAAACACACTTTATAAATATTTTTAACCTGTCTTCTAAATGAACCCAGAGGCATGGAAAAAAATTCAATATGTGTGTCATTGCTAGATTGACACAATCTTTGAATTGGTTTGTTTAGGTAATAGTTTGTACTAAGTATGTGACTCTAGATAAAATGTATCCCTATTTCTTGTATTTCTTTGCGGAACTTTAAAATCAATTCTTTCCAGTAATTGAGGCGAGTCAATCTTCACAACTTTAAACAGAAAGATCAAATCAAGAATTTCTCTGCGATTCTCAAAGGTTGGAATGTTTTACAAATTAAGTATGTCAAGATAAACAATGTTCTCTGAATGGATTTTAAGTTTAAATGCAATAAAACGTAAAAATATATTTTGCACTCTTTCTAATTTGTCTATATATGACATTATTTATAAAAGAGTGACCACACACTGCTTAAATATTCTAAAACTGACCTAACAAGTGAGCAATAAAGATTTTTAAAACAATTTATGTTATTAAAATCAGATCAACTTCTCTTAACAAAACCAAGTAATTTAAAAGCTTTGTTACAAATAAAGTTGTAATGAGCTTTGAAGGTTAAAGTTGGATCAAAAAGGACCCCCAAATCTTTAAAAGTTGTTGTTGGTTCCAATAAAGTATTGTTGATAGAATAATTATAGAAAACTGGATGGGAATTCCTGTAGAAACTCATAACTTTACATTTTTCAACATTTAATGACAGTCCATTGTCAGTGCACCACTGGGAAAACCTATTAGGATTATCTTGCATTTTTACACAATCTCTGATATCCCTGATTATTCTGTAGACCTTCAAGTCATCTGCATAAAGCAAGATCAAACAATCCCCAAAACAACCAGTAATGTCATTGACAAAACAAATAAAGAAACGAGTTGACAAATGGCCACCTGACCTGACTATAAATTCTTCAGATAAATAATTTCCCATCTTGACTGCTTATTTTCTGTTTGTTAGATAGCTCCCCAACCACCCATGTAACGATCCATGGATTCCTAAAGCTTTAAGTTTATGAGTTAAGAGTTTAACATTAACACGATCAAATGCCTTGAAGAAGTCAGTGTAAACTACGTCTACCTGCAATCCCTCACCTAAGGCATTTAATATATACTCCTCCAGGATCAATAAATTTGTGGTTGTGGATCTACCTGACACAAAACCATGTTGCCCTGAAATAATAATACTTTTAATTGGGAAAACAATTTTTTCTACGACCGTGCGGAAAAGTGATTTTTTTCGGACGCGCTTTAGTTTGGAAAGTTTTACTTTTCCACATTACTTTTCCGCACTGGACTTATATTATTATTAGTTATGCTTTTAAATACCTGTTATGCGACATTGATAGGTTCATACTAATAAAGGTGTTATCATTTTAAACACATAGCAACCACCTCAAATAAAGCAATCGTTGTCAAAAAGCACGTCATAGACCAATATTTCAACGCGTCTTTACTCGAGATTTTTTTTACAATTCAGTGATTAAGATGGCATCATCTGACGAAGAACTACCCCCCTCTATTCTCGACACCGTCAAGAATCTTGATCTGCTACCGGAAAAATCAGCAAACAGGTACAAAAAAGAATACAAATTTTTTTTACGAGGTGTTGTCAAGAAAAAAATGTAAATGGCTTAAAAGAAGAAGTGTTTTTAGCTTATTTTATTAGTCTATCCAAAACCTGCAAACCGAATACCTTGTGGTCACGTTTACCGATGACCGTTACTATAGAGAATGAAGGGGTAGAATTACCAGCGGCTTCCACCACCGCAAGAAATCTGTTATCATCAGCCATTAATTTGCACAATGCCACCAGCTTTTGTAGATTCAAAATAAAGATTCTAAATAATAAGCAATAGATATACTTTGTTATTAATTTTGTATTTGATAATAAAATTGTTAAAAAGTTAACTATTTAATAAACTTACTTAATATATTTGGTAGTTTTTTAAACGCTCGTAGAAAAAATTTTGTTCCTAACTCTTGCTGAAAGTGTTTTTCCCACACTCGACTACTGGCCGAACTCCGCTACGCGTCCTTCGGTCAACTGCAGTCGCGTGCGGAAAAGTACCACTTTCCGCACTTGTTAGGAAAATAACTATTATCGGAAACAATAGATTCAAAATCTTCGAAAAAAATTATATTTTAGAGATTGCCACTTTTCAAGATAGGTGCAATATAGGTTTTTTCCATTCCTCTGGAAAAATGCGACTCGATGAAGACAGCTTAAAATATTGCCCAAGACAGGAGACAATGCACAACGACAATTGTATCATAAGAATTGTAACTCTTTTACGTTCCGTTAAAGACATTATTATGATGATTGCTGGCTGAAATGACAGTTTTATGACTTTACATAAAAAATGAGCTGGTGTTTCATTTGTTAGCCATTAAAACATAATATTCAATAATTTTCAAAAATGGCAATTGTCTGACTTCAATATCTTCTTATACGTCAAATTTAGGTATAGGATATGCTACATAAAAAATGTGTAGAATTTTAAAGAGAATGCGAAAATGTACTAAAAATAGGATACTCATTTGAAATTGCAAAGTATGCTTTGATATCTTATGAAATTAAACGTCTTGCAACGTCGCCTTTATTACCAACAAATTCAGAATGTTGATTTACCCTGGTATAACAAATTTCATACAAGTCGCATCAAAACTATCTGAGATATTGGACCGTTTCCAGACTAAATACACACCCTGTATATTCAGAATACATATTTCGAGAAACCCTGGAAAATACCTCCGACAGACGGGCTGATATCAATGGCGAATGAATTAATAACATACGATATGCGGACGACACGGTAATTGTCTCAAATGACCTAGAAGGACTACAAATTTGATGAACAGAGTGGTAGAAGTAATTAAAAGATATGGACTGCAATTGAATACAAAAAAGACCAAAGTCATAATTATTTCTAAAAATGAACGCTTGGACGGCCAACTACTGATACACGATAGACCCATCCAAAGAGCTAAAAAATATATTTATTTGGGAACAAATATTAATGGAGAATTGGACCACTCGGTTGAGATAAGATGCCGAATTGAAAAGGCCCGCGCCACATTCCTTAAAATGGCAAAATATTCAAAAGTAGGAACCTGTCTTTGACCACCAATATGCCAATATTGAGGTGCTATGTGTTTTCAACCCTCCTATACGGCGTTGAGTCATGGACGGTATCTGAAGCACCCTGCAAAAAACTAGAGACATTTGAATTCTAGCTCTACCGTCGCAATTTGAGGATTTCATGGGTGGATTATATTACCAATGAGGAGGTGCTTCATAGAATAAAAAAAGAATCAAGTAAAGACACGTAAACTTGAATACCTTGGCCACTTCATGAGAAATCCTGAAAGATATCGGCTTTTGCAGCTTATATTCCAAGGCAGAAGGAGTATAGGAAGACGAAGAATTTCATGGCTGAAGAATTTCCGAGTATGGTTTAATACATCAACTGTGGGCTTATTACGTGCAGCGGTGGAAAAAGCCTGTATAGCCATTATGCTCGCCAACATCCAGTAACGGATAGGCATCAACAGAAGAAAAAGAAGAAGAATGATTATAAAAAATAATGTTACCATAATATTGGTTTAGAATATTGTGGTCTAATATTTATTTATTAAAAGTCTCCAGTTTCCTTTTTTTCTGAAAATATTATAATTATGTTTAGAACAATAATAATTATTAAGAAGTATATTATTGCAATTCTGCTTAGAAAGTTTTTTGAAATATAAATTTTTAGGTGATTTTTACAATTTCAACAGGAGTCAAATGGCTGTTTTCATTTAGATAATTTAAAAAGCTCACAAAGAAAAACTTTTTATTGTAAATATCCGAAAATGTATTTTCAAATTCATTTATCATTTTTTTAAATATAATATAGGCTGCTGAAACTATGTTCACTACCTGTTCCCGAGGATATAAAATAGCACCACGGCTTAAGGAATTAATAATTAAATTGTCTTCTACAACACAAGGTTCATTTAAAGTTAAATTTGCTTTAAAACAATATCCACTTAAATAAGTAATTACTGGCATTTCATTTTATAACATCTGTATCAGACTGTGTATTTATAATTTTGGGCAATAAATTATTAACATACTCAGAATTTAAGGAGTTATCTAATGACGGGGATTCATATTCAGGAAGTTCAAAAATGTATTTACATTAATTACTCCGTAATTTTTAGATTTTAATGCTAATAAAGATTGAATTCTTAGCCTTTTTTCTGACTCGTACAGTTGTCGAACAGAGATATGGTAATGACTACCAGCTAATTGCCTATATTTTCCAAAACGCGCTTTCAATTGGTCCGTTTGAAATTTCATATGTTATGTGTGCTAAACTACGACCTCAAAATTATGTGTTTGTGCTCCTTTGGCGACAAGCCGCAGCAAAAGCTGTTTAGGTGCAAGATACTCAACTCTCTTCTTGACTGTAGTCAACTTTCATCGCGAGTAGGTCGTCACGATCTCTCAAAGAGTAAAATGATCAACCCCAACCAGAATTTCTATGTCAGCTTATTGAATTAATGTGCAGCTTGATAATTTGTAGCGTGCTTTTTCCCTTATCGTGATAATGTACTTTTGTATTATAGAATTCAAAATTCAAATTCAAATTCAAATTCAAATTCTTTACTTACGGACCAGCCAGTTACACAAACAACAATGTTGAATAAAAACAGTAATAAATAATTTTAAGTTAAAATAATAATTAAAGACAATTAAATCTAATATCTAAATTAGCTAAAAACCCTGTTGCATCCTGTTTTTTAAACTCTTTAAAGATAATTCTCTCAATACCTCTCTTGGCATCCCTGCAAATTCTTGATAAGGGACTAAAATATCCATAATTTGTCCTATGATATAATATATTCAACAGTTCATTTTGTCTTGTATTTCTTGCAGGTACATGAATATTTATCTTATCTAACAGAGGAGGACAATCAATTAAATTATTTACAATTTTATATAAAAAGCATTAGCCAAGATTTCTCCTGCGGGTTTCTAATGTAGGAAGGTGTAATAATATATATAATTCATCAAAATTAATATTTTCAACGGGAATTTTTAACCTATAGCCTATATGTCTAAGAAATCGTCTTTGAACCCTTTCCAGCATACTTATACAAACCTGGTAGTTTGGAGACCAGACAGGACAAGCATATTCCAGTATGGATCTTACTACTGAACAATAAACAGTTTTTAATGCATAAATATTGCCAAAGTCTTTCAAAGTGCGGACTACAAAGCCAAGGAGGTTCAAGGCTCTATTGCAAATATTTTCAATATGGAGATTGAACGTAAGATCCTGACTGAAAGTTACTCCTAAGTGTTTCAAAGATTCCACTCTCTCTAGCTCCTGACCTAGCAATACATATGGGTATATTATGACTACATAACATTTAAAAAAATGTATAACCTTGTATTTTTTAACATTCAAGTCTAAGTCATTAATTCTACACCAAAGAGCAAAGCAATCAAGATCTGCTTGTAGCTGTCTTTAGTCCCCCAAGGTTGAAATTCGTTTATACAAGTTTAAGTCATCTGCGTATACCAATACAGCACTGTAAAGAATGAAGTCCACAACATCATTTATGTAGCAATTAAATAATTAATAATGGTGACAGATGTCCTCCCTGTGGTACTCCCGATAAAACACAAAGTGGAGAGGAAACGATTTTTTATTTTTACCAATTGAACCCTTCCAGTCAACTTTCCAACCACAACAACAAACTTCCAACCACCCCAATGCCTTAAATTTTTTTATAAGAGTAGAAATATTGATCCTGTCGTATGCCTTACTAAGATCTGTACTGGCTGAGTCAACCTGCCTACCGTCTTCCACAGCTTCCACCAAATCATGTTGATATTTTACCAAATTTGTCACTGTGGACCTTCCCTTCACAAATCCATGCTGGGCAACCGAAAGAATGTCCCTGAAGTGAGAAGTCGTCTCATACGTTACCAAGCAGTCAAAATGTTTTGGTATAAGAGAAGTTTTACTGATAGGTCTATAATTTTACACGTCAGCTCGATCCCCTAACTTAAATATGGGGGCTACATAGCATATTTTCCATTTGGTAGGGCAAATGCCAACCGACAGCGATAAATTAAATAGAGAGCAGATTTTATCAGACAGGACAAATTTTGTATTTTTTAAAAAGTGAATTGTTAAGCCATCAGGTCCACCTCTTAGATTATTATTTAATTTATCTAATTTATCAAATACTTCCATGACTGTAAATTTACAAGCGGACAATTGTGTAGTTTTGGAATAAGTAAAATTAATATTTTTTGGGCAGTGGTTGACGTACGCAGATGCAAAGTGCTGGGCAAACAATTCCACAATCTCTGTAGGATTGCCAGTTTTTACGTCCCCATAGAATAAACATTTTGGTAACTCACAATTATCCCTCTTCGAATTG
>MU186152.1:82652-93459 GCA_016904865.1 Pissodes strobi | reverse complement strand
TCTGTCAAGGACGTCATCCTCATCTAAGTTGTGCGATGCCATAGTTTCCGCTTTGATCCTCACTGATAACCTGACCCATATCCATCCTGAGCCTTGCCTGTACCATCTTTGAGAACAGCCTACACATAGAGCCATTAATACTCAATCCACTGTAGTAGCAAGGGTCGTTTTTATTACCTTTCTTGAAAAGTGACACAATATATGAGGTCTTCCATTCATATGGGATGTAGTTCTGTTGACAGCAATGGTTTATTAGGTCCGTGATGCGGCGATTAAGTTTTTGACCTCCATATTTTAACAAAACTATGCCGTTTCCAGGTCCAGGTGATCTTCCATTTTTCATCCTTTGAAGGCTTTCTGTTACTTCTCTGACATTAAATGACACATACTCATACTCGTCTTCACTCGCATCTTGATTATTTATAAATGGTTCTCTCTGCTCCGTAAATAGGTTGAGGTAATGTTGTCTCCACCTTTCCATGGGTACTTTTTGATGCACTCTATCTACTTGATTTGTTTTTATTCGCTTTGTTAATTTCCAGACTTCTGCGCTTTGTGCTACCCTACCAAAGCCTCAATCTCTCTATAGCTCCTTTACCACGACTTCGTTTTTCTTCTAAAAATTATATATCGAGTTATTCAAGATCGCAAATGCTAGTAGATATAGTTTGAGCATTCGTCAACCTCCGCCTCCCGAAGAGGTTTTAATCTCTAGTGTCAGAGAAGTTTGATAAAAATCTGTAGACACCAGAAAATTTATTGATTTACTTACGGACTTGGCACTTTACAATTTTACAGCCAAGATAATAAATAACATTTACAAAACATTCAAATAAAATATTTTGAGGCATATACATATTTCTCCAACCTTCCCCATGAACGCTGACACACCTGGGCCGAACACAGACCCGCGCACTCAGCCAATTCGCCCCCCTAATAATCCTTGACATGGGCTCACTCTTGCCATAGTTTGTGCAGAAGGCACTACTTTAAATACTTCTGTATACCTACCTCTTCTGTCTGGAACATGCAACGAAATCAAACCAAGTAATGCAGGGTAATCTAGGCCAGAAGCAGATATCCAACAACTCTCTCACATGACCATACTCATACTGATCCCGCGTATACACAACACAATGGCATGCCACTAATCTTAGAAATTCGCTCTATACGCTCAATATGAGACCCATAAGATGGATTTCAGGCCACAGAACAATATTCCAGACTAGAAAGGTCCCGGACAAGGCAACAATAAAGAATCTTCAGAGTAAAGGTAGAGGAGTCAGCAGAAGATCCTTGGATAAATCCCAAAATTTTAAAAGCCTTTGAAGTTATGATGTTAACAATTAAATGAAAATTTACAATCCAAGGTAACCCCCGGATCCTTAATTTTAGTACACTTTGTTAAAACAATATCATTTATAGAATAAGGAAATGCAATGGGGTTCCACTGGTGAGAAAAAGTAATGCTGTTGCATTTTCTGTCATTAAGATTCATACCATTGTCTCGGCACCATCCAGAAAAGTTTTCCAGATCCTCCTGGAGTTGGAGCGCATCAGCCATTCTCTCTTTAATGAATGTAATCAAACTGTCTTTATTTCAACTTACTGCCTTTCCGTTCACACTATATACCTTGTGATTTTACTTCTTCTACGATTCTCTCAATTTAACTTTGCCAGCGATATAAGACGTTGAAACTTGATTCAAATCTTGAGTACCGTACAGATTTGTCTAACTACAAGTTTCCAACGGGCATTTTACCTTATTCAATCTTCAACAGGAGAGACGCTACTAGTTGTATTGTCTGGAGAAAATGCTTTAAAACGCCCAAAGAGTCCTTAATTCAGTGTTTAAAAAGGGGAACACAGAGTACAGCAGATTTTTTTGAATATCTGTGCAAGCAAAGGAGAAAACTACTGAATATCTTGGCATCAAATAGAGCTACGACTGGGTAGATATTCTTGGCGCCAAATGCAAGCAGGGCAGCCACAAAGGCTGATGCTTCACGCCTGAGTGTTTGTAAGGCACTTATTACTTCTTCGACTAACTAAATTTTGAGAAAACTAACTAAACATCTTGGCGTCAAACAGGGCAGCAACAGGGGCTGGTGTTTTTGGCGCCAAATTCAAGTAGAGTGGTGACTAGACAGTCGCTTCACGGGTAAGTGTTTTCCATGCACTAAAATATAATTTTTCCTACCGGCGCGGACAGATAGAAGAGAGCGGGGTAAATTGCGCGGACGCGGATGCATTTGAGAGTATAGAAACATGTTCTTTCTTTATTTGACATATTGTTCTTTAGACAATGCTGACGGAGAAAAGGATATATTGAATTTAAACGTTTAAAAAACGTTATCCTTGACGGACAGTAAAAACTTGCTTTCCCGCGATGAAACAATCGTTATAATGGAATCTGTCATACCTACATCCCAGGTTCGGACTAAGGAGTAACTGAAGTACGATGACTAGGATGCCTTAAATACACAATATGCTGTTTACCTGGAGTGAAATAAATCTATGCGGAGTTTAATTATGGCTCATCCATAGTATGGACATACAAGGTGCATCATCAAATTATGCGGTGAAAAATGACAAGTTAATACCCATGTTGGGTGTTCCCCCAATATTTAGTACAACTGCTTTTTTCTACACCGTTTTATTAAATGAAGCCATCAGTCTTAATATATTCTACACTCATTTTTGTACACTTTTCACTTTTACCGAGGTGACACAGTTAGTTATGTCTTAATCATTCATTAAACTGAAAGCTATCATATCTAATATTTATACTTCATACGAATTTATATGATTCTAGAGTTATAGCCGTTTGGGTAAAACCTAAAATGATTGTACAAATAGCAAAGCTATCGCTAAACAATTTTAAGATGATATATTTTTAAAATGGTCACCATGTGGCGGTACACCCTGTATAATATCTTCATGTTTTACACATGATTGCATACATATTAAGCATTTTCCTCATTTTTCAAATCGTATAAAATATTTTTCAATTCCACTCTATATGTGTCCTAAAATTTACGGCTTTCCACGGTATATGACAGGAGTGAAGTGTTGCTTGAAATGAAAAATATCGCTCGCCAAAATTTATTTCCCGGAGAATAGAAACATTTTTCAAGCTGAGCGGTTGTTTGTTCTATATGTGCGACGGTTGACTTTTATGACGTTTCGCTCGATATAAATCAACGTCATGCTTTTTAAATTAGTCAGATCGGTACCGGACGCATATTTATATTCCCGATTGGTCGCGGTGACCTGCTAGGTATTGGAACTGAATTTCAATTACGTTTCATCCTGCCTTGCGTTTAGCTCCTTGGGTGATTGTAGTTATTTACGTTTGTAACATAAGGAATTTCGTTTTCCCATCACTATATGACTATGGCTATATTGAAATGCACAAAATATTCTCTTTAACTAACTTAAAAAAACAACAAACAAAACCTTAAGAGAAATGTTTTGTCATCGACGGGAATCGAACCCCGCCCGCCCGCATCGCAAGCACAGTGACTGACCACTGCATCACCAGAGCTGTTGAAAACAATTCTTTGATTAGCAAATCGCCACTTAAGTGCCTCCCAACTCTCTTCCTCTCGCTCTTTTTCTCTCTCAAGTTTGATAGTTGACAGATGTCATATCCTAAAATCTGGCAGCCAAGTTCAATTTTGGAAAGACCGTTTCTGGATTAAGTCTCCCAAAGAATTCTACCATAGTGACTATATTGTAATCTACTAAAATGCATAAGCTACTAAAGAAATATCACCCTGTCGTAAGTTTCAACTTGAACTTAAAGATTGTTATATAAACATTAAAAGCAAACTATAAACAACGCGAGCAATCAACGGGAGTTACTCCCAACCTTAAGTATGTCATGATCATCACTTTTTTAATATACATACGCTAACGAACCTTCAGTTCGGCAGACTTTAGACTCGCCTCCAGCGCCTAAGGTTAGCCATTTAACGACTGCCTTCGGGTTCTCTTAAGGTTAGCCATACGGCTGCTTTAGGTTCTAGTCCATTCCTTCCAAACTTGGTACTGGTTAGTCATTTGACGACTGCTAGGACCAGAGGTTTTACAACCTCCATATTAAAGTCCTGACAAGAAGTCGTGTCACGAATAGTTTAGGGGGTAGCGCGTTTCTTAAAGAATAACTGCTCAGAGAAGAGCCGCGTCACGATTAGTACAATGACGGGGTCTCAATGCTTCCTTTACTCTACCACTGTATGTTCTATTCGTGAGGACACGCCTTGTTCAGCGTGCAGGGGGTAACTGAGGAAGACCGGGACTGAGTTACGTCGAGTAAGCACGATTAGTTTATAACAGTATCAATGTATTAACGATAAAACTTTAACAATGATTATTGGTCAGAAAAAATGAGCTTCTATTATACCCGATTACTACGGTGCGCATGTTTTCTCGATTTGAGGTACTGTTTATATGTCTTTGATTATAGTTTTTCTTAAGAGTTGGATTTTATTTAAGAGCACTAAAGATTGCATTAAACTTTTGAACCGACTATTAACACACTTGTCTTTCTCAGAACTCTGACAAACTTCTTGTCTTGACTTTGCTATGGAGGTTTTGAAACCCCTGGTCCTAGCAGTCGTCAAGTGGCTAACCGGTTCCAGGTTTCGAAGGAATGGACTAGAACCTAAAGCAGCCGTATGGCTAACTTTAAGAGCGGATAGATCCTGAAGACAGACGTCAAATGGTTAACCGGGGAGCTGGAGGCGAGACCAAAATCTCCCGAACTGAAGGTTCGTTAGCGCATTTATATTAAAAAAAAGATGATCATGGCATGCTTAAGGTTGTAAGTAGTTCCCGTTGATTGCTCGCATTGTTTATAGTTTGCTATTAATGTGTATATAACAATCTTTAAGTTCAAGTTCATTAGTAGCTTATGCATTCTAGTAGATTACACGAATAATTTGTAATTAGGTGGACGCAAAGTGTCAATGTAAATAAAAGTTGTATATAGTGAAACATAAAAGCATAATATATACCCAAGTGTTAATAAGACAAATATTAAGATAAAAACACTTAGGAGATTAAGGAACTGTATATAAATAGACAATACACATAGCATAGTACATAGAAGGAGCTAGAGTAAGTCGTGTTAAGTGAAACTATGTATGCAAAATAAATAGGTGAATATAAGGTGAAGATATCCATAGCAAAGCACAAGTAAATCGATCAGTTGTATGATTATCGATATAGAGAAAAGCAGAAAAAACTGAGTTGCCAATAAAATTGTGTAATGAGAGTATATACAGGAAGAATATATGTATACGAGGAAGTATTATAAGGTAGTGTTCTCCGGCCTAAATAAGACAGCAATGACGGTTTATCTAAAAAAGAACGTAACTGCAAAGATTTTAGGCATCGAAAAGCTGAGCCTATACGGACTGAAGTATAGCTGGCTGACGTAAGGAAGTTAAACAAAAAATTTTGGTACCGCAGAAGCTCAGATAAAATATTTACATAAGTAAGAAATGTTTACGTAACGCATGAAGAATATAGATGAAGCATACATAAGATGAAGAAATATACAAGAAGATGTTTATAAGAAAAGAAGAAGCGTACATAGTGAGGGAATAAATAAGCAAAAGTTGTGTATGGAAAGCATACATAACGTGAAATAATGGAGAAATGTATAACCAAAAGATGTTTATATAATGTGTGTTTAAAAGAGAGCATACGTGGATATATAAATAATAATATAATGTCCTATATTTTGTACATAAAGCTAGTCACATAATGAAGCCTAGATAGATAAGCATAGAGACATAGATAGATTAACTTATCACTGCCTCGTGATAGATAAGGAAATAATGAAATAACTAGTCAAGCATGAAAATACAACGAATAAAGTGTTCACATAAAGTATGAAAAGTTGCATACATAAGGTGAAATAATTAAAGAAAAGTTGTTGAGAAGCATCCATAATAAAAGAATAAATATAGGTGGAAAAAGGAACAATGTAAATATATCAGGAAGATGAATTAAATAATAAGCTGTAAATAACACATTTCAAGTTACCAGATCCTTGCAAGTTTGGCCCCAATCATCTCAGAAGGTACAGATGTGCACAGGCGTCAGCAGTCCGTCGAGTACTCAGGAACCAGTTGAAGAGCTATCCAGTTACGACAGAAGTCTCCAAATTCTTTAAGAAACTAGACCTAAAAAAGCGACGACATGCTTAAGAAAAATATAACAAGAAATAGCTGAGAAAAGGGCATTACAATCTCAAAAGATATCTAAATATTGTGAGATATATGGAGTCAGATATAAATTATAACACAACAATGAAAACAGCAGCAGCAGGACATGCAATATCTGGCAGAAACTGAAAATAATTGTCAAAGGACGAGACAACAAACATGAATAAAACTAAAGCTAGGCAATCATCGCAATAAAATCTAGCGACTTACCTACAGTTGTAGAAAGAAGACGTGAGGATCCAGTAGTTACGACGAAAACCATTCCAGGGACAGACTGGGGAAAACTAGAACATGTGGACACAGCAGCAATGACAGTTCGGCCAGACCATAAGCCATTAAGTTCCAGGGACTCTTATTATTCCTATTCCATGCTTCCGTAACTTAAAAAAAAGTTATAATTAATCTTCACATAGCCACTTCCATGTCAAACTAGTAGGAATACACGTCATCTACAGCTTGGAATGGAATAAATAACATTGATAAAACCTCTCTTTTTAATAGGCGATACCACAAGCCACACCGCAAAAAGATACTTGAGAAATAAATGACGATTTGACGAATAGGACACGACAGCATTTTTTCAGAGGTCAAAAAGTTCGAAGTCGACGATTTGACAGGAGACAGGAACGAAAACGAAGCACTATGACCTGGTCCGAAACAGAACTACACGGCGAATACTCGCTCAATTAAAGATGGGGCAAATCCGATCCGATTCGAAACTACACGATGCAGACACACGAACAAACAGACGATGGTTACTTTCGCTACAGTTTTCAAAGGGCGCCATCTAGCCCCCAAGAAGTGAGGGACAAGCCAGAAGAAAGATAATATTGTAGCGTAAAGTATAAGATACCTTTTATTTATTAATGTTACATATTAGAATAATTAATTGTACGATATTTCATGGAACTAAAATCAACAAGTTGTGTACAGATAGACATTTTTAAATATAAACAAAGTCAGCATGCTGAATTAGGTCAGCGAGCTTCAATAAGTCGACTAAAAGACTATAAAAAATCAACAAATTTTGTTTATAAGTCAATACGTAAAACTGAGTCAGATAAAATGCAATTAATACTAAAAATATTAAGTATTATTTGAATATACAGGACCGTATTCAAGTGAGAAAATGTTAGATGAATAAAATGATTTAATGGGATATAATTAATCAACATTTTTTACATAACTTCTTTAAAGTATTTGGTAGAATTGTAAGACAATTTATAAAATGATGATATTATGATTATGATAAAGATCAACTTTCATGGGGTTGACGCATCCCATGCAGGCTGAATTACTCATTGCACTACAAGTATCAGAATTTTATAAGGAGTTGATAAATTGTGTCTTAACGTGGATTGACCAATAGGTGTCTATTGGACAGTCAACGGTAAAGTATAGACATGTCAACTAGGCACAATACTTACCATGGAATTCTACTTGTTCTCTGTTAATCTAGAATAAGAGTTATAAAATTTCTAAGACAATTTATAAAAATATGTTTTTTTTTTATTTCATGTACCAAGCACCAGTGGATGTCCATACTAGTCTCTCCAGCAGGATCTCACTTATGATACCCTCATACAGTTTAATGGTATGTCAATGCTCAGACATATAGACTGCAGTGGAGGCTAGAGGGAGTTACTAAGGATCAGCCTGGATCCAGAAAGTAACAAGACCACTGTTGGAATTTTATATTGTATAAAACATGAACAACGCGAGCATTCAACGGGGCTTACTTTCAACCTTAAGCATGTCATGATCATCATTTTTTAATATAAATACGCTAACGAACCTTCAGTTCGGGAGACTTTAGTCTCGCCTCCAGCTCCCAGGTTAGTCATTTGACGACTGCCTTCGGGTACCATCCGCTCTTAAAGTTAGCCATACGGCTGCTTTAGGTTCTAGTCCATTCCTTCCAAACTTGGTACCGGTTATACACTTGACGACTGCTAGGACCAGGGGTTTCACAACCTCCATAGTAAAATCAAGACAAGAAGTTTGTCAGAGTTCTGAGAAAGACAAGTGTCTTAATAGCCGGTTCAAAAGTTTAGTGCAATATTTTAGTGCTCTTAAATAAAACCCAATTCTTAAGAGAAACTATAAATTATAAGATACGAAACAAAGATATATGAACAGTACCTCAAATCGAGAAAACATGCGCACTGTAGTAATCGGGTATAATAGAATCTCATTTTTTCTGACCAATAATCATTGTTAAAGTTTTATCGTTAATACATTGTTATTGTTATAAATTAAACGTGCTTACTTTATCATCTCTTCTTACACCACCTAACTCGGTCCCGGTCTACCTCAGTTACCCCCCGGCAAGCTGAACAAGGCGTATCCTCACGAAGAGAACATACAGTGGTAGAGTAAAGGAAGCATTGAGACCCCGTCATTGTACTAATCGCGACGCGGCTCTTCTCTGAACAGTTATTCTTAAAAAAACACGCCCCAAACTAACCCAAACTATTCGTGACAATATGTCCACATGGGTGCTTCTCTTAAAGAAACAAAGGCGAAGCTAAGATGAATCAGTCAGAGCTCTAAGAAAAGTAATCGCAAAGTCAAATATGTTCAGTGGTTGAAGTGAATTTATATCTCTGAGTTAACAAAAGGTAAACAAACAAATTGAACAAATGTTACATGAGAATATTCTCGCCCTTCGAATTCGCCTAGGAATTCATCGATTTGGATCGTACCAAAAAAAAACTGATCCCTGATTTGTGGTCGACTATCGTAAGTTGAGTGAGAAAACAATAGACGACCGATATCCTTTACCCAATATCACAGTTCGATTCCATAAACAGCATTTAATTGTGAAAACGGTCACTTTCAACACTTACAAATGCCGTTTGGGCTTAAAATCACTCCAGCGACAGGAAGGAAGTTGAATTAGTCTGCTGTTGAGGCGCTAAAATATTTACCTAAATTACACAGCCAATGCTACCCAGAAACCAAACACAATACAACTCTTAAAAACTTTATTATAAACAGCTAACAAGACTTTTAAACAATTCAAAGTTTACCTCAACCGAAAAGACATGTGCATTACAGTTACCGGGTAAATATAAATTTCGTTAACTGTTTTGATAAATCGGCATGTTGTTATTGTATAACACCCACTTAAATAGGCAAATAAATAAATAAATATCAAATAAAATTTGAAACTGTATTTTTGTTTGGTGCCACTGCATAACCTGAACTGAATTCATTATCGTTATCATTGGAACAATAAAAATTGAATTTTGAATAAGTGGTCAGTTCTTTGTGAAATGCTGTTGCGAGTATATTACAAGCATTTATTTGTATTTTCTTCATTTATTTAAAATTATCTTCGATCTTCTGGCAATGGCTTCAGCAATGGAAAAACTATAATCATCAAAATTAATTAAACTTTTTTACTATGTAGCTTTCGTTAAACGTTGATACGTCGCGTCGTCAACCGACTTTTATGGAACTGTGACGTTAAAAACCTCTATACCTGTACGCGACATAAACTTTTGATTAAACCTGTTTAGGACGTCGTCATGACAGGGCCGTTACAGTTAATCTAGCTGAATATAATTTGTCTTTCTCCTGGATTTACAACTTTTCACGGTTGGCAGGGAACTGGGCAAAAAGAGTTAAAAACAAGAGATTAGTACGCTCTCACACAAAATTGGCGGAGTTAAATTTTATTTGTGTGGATTACCTTCATTGCAAAAAGGTATTTTTTTTTAAGTGCCATGAGCTTTTTGGGAAAGGTCCAATGAAGAACCTAAACTAACCCTGGATAATCCAATACATATTTTATTCCTTTAGAGCAAAATAATGTCCAGGATATGGTGGAAAGAAAGAATCTGAAATTAAGATTTGATTTATTAATTTTTGTAGTTATTTTTAAACTTCTTGACTATCTATCCACAAAAAAGTTAAATTAAGCATACAAAAATAAATCAAAGCTCAGTAGCTTCTCTGGATGCGAGTTTCGTTCATACAGTTGAACAGGTTTTTAAGTGGTAAAAATACATATGCAAGTGAGATAGGTAAATAACGAAAGAAAGGGCAGAGGGAAATGACTCTTAACAAGAAATAGAATTGTCCCCGCCATGATGAAGTCGAAGAAGCAAAATTTCATATCTGCAATAAAAATTAGTGCAACGGCCTTTACAAACAAGGCATAATTTTTTTATCCAGAACAAACTTTTCAGTTTGTATGAGAAAATAAGGAATCTGCAAGTATCGTTGTCTGTTGTCGTTAAGTAGGGTATTCATCAATGGATCTTATTAGCTTTTGAATTTGTTCTTACACAATGTATCATCTCCTTAAGTCCGTAGCTTTTATGCCACATATAAGTTGTAAACACTTCTGAACTAATCACAGATTGTGAAACCGAACTGTCCAGAGTGGTAGTAGCAGTAGTAGTTGAATGGGGGAGGTGATATGCCCGAAGGGTCCTTGCAGCATACCCAGATTTTCTCTCAACCACCCAACATGTTGTAACCACTCCTGACCGAATCACAACTTTGCCACAGATTGTGAAACCGAACTGTCCATAGTGGTAGTAGCAGTAGTAGTTGAG
>MU186152.1:36247-81861 GCA_016904865.1 Pissodes strobi | reverse complement strand
CCACAGATTGTAAAACCGAACTGTTCGTAGTGGTAGTAGCAGTAATAGTTGAGTGGAGGAGGTGATATGCCAGAAAGGGCCCTTGCAGCACAAATTTCTCTTAACGACCCAACAAGTTGTAATCACTTCTGACCTAATCACAAGTTTGCCACAGATTGTGAAACCAAACTGTCCATAGTGGTAGTAGCAGTAGTAGTTGAGCGGGTAAGGTGATATGCCCGAAGGGCCCTTGCAGCAAAACCAGATTTTCTCTCAATCACCCAACAACTTGTAATCACTTCACACCTAATCAGAAGTTTGCCACAGATTGTGAAACCCAATTGTCCACAGTGGTAGTAGAATCAGCAGTTAAGTGGTGGAGGTGAGATGCCCTAAGAGCCCATGGATCATACCACATGTTTGCCACAGATTGTGAAACTGAACTCTCCATAGTGGTAGTAGAAGTAGTTGTTGAGCAGGGGAGGTGATATGGCTGAAGGGCCTTTGCAACATACCCAGATTCCCTTTCAACCACCCGCCCTACCTCCGGTGCACCATAGTCGTTCTTACCTCCTGATGAAGGGCAGGATCTCGCTCCGTGGCAGGCACATAGTATTGCCGTCCCGGAGAAGGCATCTTGCTCTTGCAAATATTGTGCATCGGCCTAGGTAATGACGAGGAGTTTCATCTTCCTCCCTAACGGGTAGCGCACTCTTCAAGTTCCGTTAAGTTCTTGTGTCTTCTTAGACCGACGGCATCGGCAGTGCACTGTAATGACCCCTACCAGGGTGCTCAGGATTAAAAAGTATAGGGAACACACAGGAGGAGCTCCGAAAATTTCCGAGCGAAAGAATTAGGCAAGTCCGAGTTCGACCTAAATCAGCCGTCGGGGGTTTTCGGTGATGAGAATCTGGACATTAAAAAGTCGAGTGTAGGGGCCGATATTTTGCGACGAACAAAATCATAGTTTTGGTCAATTTTGTTCGGCGGGCGGTCCCATATACGAATTTTTTTTTGGGACCTAGCGGCTCATTTAGGGGCCAAGGGGATTTGACGTCTGAATGGGTTCAAATTCGGGTTAGGGGAGTTTTCGACGATGCCGAGTTCGAATCTGACGTTGCGTCGGCGGGAACCTATAATACGTTCTGCGATAGGAGCCGGACGAGGTCGAATTTTGATGACGGGCGAACGAGATCCTCCAAAGAGCACCCTCGCGCATTGGACTTAAAAAAAGTATTCTGCATGATTTTCGATCCGATGGACCCCTTTGATCGAAAATTTCAGGGGAATGGCTAAAAAAAACGAAACTTTCAGAAAATCGGCTATAATTCGAAAACGGTAACAGTTGGAGGTAAACTTTAAATGGGAAAAATATGAGTCTGGTCGGGTACTATAATGTGTCGTATCCAGTTTTATTGTACGACGTTTCGTTTTTTTTAATCGACCAAACGTGATTTTCATATTTTCACCTTTTTCTCGGTAACGAAACGAGGTATCTCAAATCGGAAGCCAAGACTGGACATTAAGATCGAGGAAAAGGGAGGACTGTCACAGTTCCAGTACGAATTCAGGAAGGTGAGGTCAACGATCCAGGCAATCGAGGAGGTAGTGAGAATAGCTGAGGATACCAAATACAGAGGCCAGGGCGAGAGATGGTGCGTCTTGATCACGCTGGATGATAAAAAGGCCTTCAACTCCACATTTTGGGTGGGTATAATGAGGCAACTAGATAGCAGACACATTTCCGACTATATTAGGAATACTATAAGGGACTATCTAACCAATAGATATATCAGACAAAGACCAAAAGGTCAAATTATCGGCGGGAATCCCACAAGGGTCGGTGCTGGGGCCACTACTGTGAAACCTGATCTACGATCTAGTCTTGTACCTGACAAGGACAGATGGTGTCAACATGGTAGGTTTCGCGGATGACCTAGCAGTGGTCATCTCCGCGGAAAGTCACAAATCGCTCATGAGCGTAACCAACAAGACCCTGGAGAGTGTGAAGAAATGAATGGGTAGCAACCATTTATCTCTCGCACCCTGTCATTCTGTGCGGCAAAAGGAAAAGGGACATGATTCACTTCAACTTGTCCAACGTGACTATCAAGCCGAGCAAATCAGTAAGATATCTGGAAGTATGGATCGGCGACAATGTAAATTTCAGAGACCACCTCGAAATCATCACAAGGAAAGCAGAAGAAAAACTCGGAATACTGTCGCGTATAATGCCAAACATCGGAGGGCCAACGAGCTACAAGCGGCAAATGCTATACGGCGTCGTCCAATCCACGGTCCTCTATGGGGTGCCTATATGGGGAGAAATAACAAGGATCGAAAAATACAAGAAAATGCTTGAAGCAATTCAAAGGAGAGCTTTACTCAAGGTAGCTAGCGGATACAGAACAATATCCTACGAGGCCATCCGGGTGATAACAGGGATACCGCCAATAGATCTGATAATAGAGGAGAGGAAACACCTTCATAGCACGGGAGAGGGATATCTAAAAGAAGTCCAGAGATTTGCGGGGCAGGATACTATAGCTAAGTGACAGACTAGATGGGCGTCCAACTCCACCAAAGGGCAATGGACAAAAAAGCTAGTACACAATATAGCACAATGGATTAACTGCAAACACAGGCGATTAAACTATTACATGGCGCAGGCCCTTAGGTCATATGATGTCAACTACTAGGAAGTGGATTATCGGAGCAAGCTATGTAGAGAACATTATGAAGGACAAGGAAAAGGAAGAAAGACAAGAGCAGGGGTAATCAGATCGGTACGATGAAAGCAAGCAAGTCTGCCTTTGACGGTATATCCACGTGGACAGTTCCAAAGGCAGTCTCTCAAACAAATGGGGAAGGGTTTTAGTCGGTCGGAGGTTCCTAGAATGGCACTCCAACCCGACACTACCCCATCGCCAGAACATCAATCTCGAGACAGACTTATTAATCCCCTCAAAAAAAAAGTTAGATGAGCTGATTTTCTAAACCCCTCTAAAAAAAAAGTTTGGGTTAGTTTGGGTAGCGCGCTCGTCTCAATGCGATTGTTTGTTGGCTAGTTAAAGTTAGTTTCGGTTATTTTTGCTTAATCTGGAATACGGAAGAAATATTTGGAGCTTCTCCTGTGTGTTCCCTAGACTCTTGTGCTTAGTAGCCGCCTATCTGTCGTGAGGGGCTATTTCAACCTGACTTTATCAGATTCAGCACTAGGGGAAGCTTTTCCGGGTGCCGCTATTTTCTAGGAAGACTCCCGCTTTGGAGGACTGATATCCCAGCAGCCGTGAGCAATCGGTGTAACATATAAACGCTCTTTCCGGCAAACTTACCTCGCACCTTCCTATTGTCGCTTTTTTGGGATGATCACACTGTATGCTCTCTTCAACCTCAGATTTCCCTCAGGAGCTACAACTCTATATGAGGACAAGTGAATTTCCCCATCTTCATTTAGGGTAATACTATCATGTCCAATTATTAGATACCATTGTGCCGCAATCGCAAGAAGTAGGCAATGTCCTCTCGCAGGCCTCAAGTGGTGAAATGCCCAGTAAAAGTTAACCATGTTTAATATTGAACTATTAAATAATCGCTTAGTACACTCACAAAAACGAATAAACAAGAAGTATGCGCTTTCCCGCGTAACACAAACCGGAGGTTATCTCTCGAAACAAATAGGTTGAAATGCGGGGCTCAGATATATCGCCGAAAAGTGCCAAAAGATTGAAGTGCACACAAACGACCGTATACTAAACCCAGTCTTGCGAGATATGGATGCGATATTTCAACGGATCTTTCGATAAACTGGAAACATATGTAGAAAAATTGGATGTCGTAACGGGAACGCATTTTTCTGATTTAATGGCCTATGATGAAATAGAAGAGCGTGGAACGATGGGGCGCAACGATCATTTTGAAATATCGATATAAATCTATGAAATGACATTTAATAGAGTCGAGCTGAACAGGTTCAAGTTTTTATTAAGTTGGTATTAGGCATATTCTTATTATCAACCTTAAGGGTGGATATTTGTAATGACATCCATATCCAATTTGCTCTCATTCGAGGTTGTATATTGGTTTATCGATATACTTTAACAGTTTTGTTATATGGGATATTTGGATTCTTGGCGACGGGACGTCGTAATATGCAATAAATTATTTATCTGGATTTTTTCGAAGTAGAGAATGCGAAAAATCCCATTTCGATTCGATCCTTATCTAAAGGGCAATTCACATCTGTCCGCCAGAGTCACTGAATACCTGGTATAAATTCTTCAGGGGCACAATATCGAGACCGCATGTATCAAACGAGATAGATTGAAATGGGACATTGGGATATATAGCTGAAAGGTTGTAAAATAATGAAATTCGCACACATGATGGAAGACTGGGATTGATTTTATGATATATTATAATTTCAATGAGTAGAATTCGATATAAAATACTAATCTGTAGTGAGCTTGACAATAAGCTTTTTAGTTAAAGACACTGATTATAATTCTAATAATATATTTTCGTTTCTTCTCTCTATGCCACAAGTTTTTCTGTAACTTGTCATTCAGTTTTATATTATTTTGACTAATGAATGTTATATAGTGGTCTATTAACTAAGTTTCATAGTATATTGCTCCAATTTGCAATTGCAAATTGTGTATTCTGCTTTAAGATAAAATGGTACAAAATAGCAAGTGGCTTTTATACCATTTTATCTTTAAGCAGAATAAAGCAGAATACACAATTTGCAATTAACCTTACCTGCCCTGTGCAACTGGGCAAGTTATAGCCCTGAAACATTTTAAATCTGAATTCAGACACCAAAGCAAACCTAGAATTGATAAGAACTTTCCAAAAAGACAATGCGCAACTGATTAATTTCGAAAGCGAAATCATATTAACTAATATATGGGCTTTTGGAGCAAACGTCAATAAATAAGATTCACACAATGGAAGATTTACACGCAACATAAATTAGGAAAAGAAAATCGGAGAAATAGATTTGCTACAATGTTTCCCGGAAACCGCAAGTTTTCTAATAAAAGAAGCCTGAAAGGTTATTTGTTATCCTCCACGACAGACTTTAATGCTGACTTATTGTGAGATATTTACGATCGCCTTAGGTAAAGAATAGAAGTTGCACTGCTAACAAAGGGGGTTTCATTGCCAACTCTGTGAAATAATTTCGTGTACAACAACAGGGCTGTGTCAAATAAAGTTCGATATCAAGGACATTTCGTATAAGGAAACGCCAATCATACCCCGAGAAATTATAGAATGGTGATAGAAATGTGAAATCGTAGAATGACTAATAATAATTACATTTTTTTTCTTTTAGTTGTCACATGTACTTAACAAACTTGAAAATAAGTCATAAAGACAGTTCTTAATTCAGGAAATAATGATTTAGTGGGAATGAGAAACTTATGGACTTTATATATAGAAAATGATAATCGTAGCTCTATCAATTATGACAGAATAAAAAAGGGGAAATAAATCAATTTACTAAAAAATGAGGGCCTTAAAGTTAAATCAAAGTCAAAGTCAAAATACGCTTTCTTGTTGTGAACAAAATGATTGTTATAAACAAAGCCTACCTAAAAGTAATAATACTTAAAACCAACAAAATAACATATACTAATTATTACATATACATGTCAACAGAAAAGACAAAGAGGATATACTATAGAGTCACCCTCATTGTTCAAAAGAGAAAAAAGTATACAATCCATTCATAATATTAAAACATCACTAAAATATATCAATGTAAAATTCAGATAGTGTATCATAGACTCGGCCAATCAAGAACTCCCTCAAAGGATATTTGAACACCCTTACAGTTGTTGCCCCTTTGATGTAGTGTAGAAGGTACCTTATATAAAACTGATTTTTATGTAAGAGTGGATGTAGATGTAGATTATTATTTTGACGTGTAATGTACCTAGGATGTTCCGTACTAAATTTGTCTCAATGTTTAAAAATGAGGCAGGCATTTTCTTCATTATAACTGCACGTTACTGTAAGAATATTCTCTCTCGGGAACTAACGCAACGCGCGTTAATGGAGAAAAAATAGCGTTTGCATTAAGTTATTGTTTGAATTACCCCAAAAACTTATGGCATATCGAAGGTGCGATTCTATCAGGGCATATTATACAGCCCTGCTAACTCCTGGGCCAAGCTCTCGAACAGTCACCCTGAGAGCAAAACAACCAGACGAAATCTTGCTCGCAAGATTGGTAATATGTTGCTCATATTAAAGGCCACTTTCTATTGATAAACCGAGAAACTTGCAACCAGGATAGTTCTCAACGAAGGTACCTCCAGTACAAGTCATGGCCACCAACCCCCCCCCCCCATAGTACACCCAAAGGAGATCAGCTTGATCTTCTGGAAATCATCAAACTAATCCCTCACCCTGTGAAGGTCCCCTGACAGAGTCATGTGCAATGATTTGTTATCTGTGCCCTGTCAGAGCAGCGTGGTGTCTCCCCTTAATATCAAGAGAAGCCAGTTCGTTTACATTAAGGAGAAACAGGATTGGACCTAGGACCGAGCTCTGCGGAACTCCCAACGCAACCGATCCATACTTGGCATGGCTAGAAGTTACAAACACGCTCTGACAACGACCCCGCAAATAAGAGGAAAACCAGGACAAGGACACGCCTCTGAAGCCATAAATTTGCAGCTTCCGGAGCAGAACCTCATGACTCACGCAATCCAAAGCTTTCGATAAGTCACAAAAAACCGCAGCGGAAACTCCACCCCCATTTATTTGACAACTGGTGAAGTAAATTAGACATGACATCATTAATAGAGATAAATAATAAGTTCTGCAACCGCCGCCGCGTCTGCTGTCTTGAAAGATAGCTTGCCGATATGGGCTATTGTATGTAAAGGGGTCGCTCGGCTTTTCAGCTCTTCTTCACTTAGACCTAAAAGGTCTTTTGTGGCTACCCTGCTTTAGATTTTCCCAGAAATATCTGCACTTTTCGCGAAGTTCAGGATATTTCTAGGGGCTAGTTGTGTAATATCCTTGGGATTACATACTACTCCTTCCAGATATTTTAGCCTTTGGCGGGTCAGTTCTCTACATTTGCAAAGAATGTGTTCCGCAGTTTCGTTTGCTGAGTTGCAAAATCTACAATGTAGATCCTCAGTCCTTTCCATATTGTGGAGATGGTACCTTCATGGTCCATGACCCGTTAGGAAGCTCGTGACCAGTCTTAGATCGTTTTTATGGAGCTCTCTTAGTATATTCAGGCGAGTGCGATATGAATCATTTCGCCTGTCGTCCTGGAGTGTTTCTCCAGTAGGCCTCTTTCTGCCTTTTTTCCCATTTATTGAGGTCCTCTCCGAGGTGTCCTCTGGTGGCGCCACAGAATGGTAAAGGTCCGTAGAATGGACTCTGTGCTCCTTCTCTGACCAATTGGTCGACAATTTCATTGCCTTCCACTCCTTCGTGCCCTGGCACCCACAACAGAGTGACTGTGTTATGTTTAGCCAGTTGGTTAAGAGCGTTCCGGCATTTTCAGGCAAGCTTTTAGTCAAATTCGCACGAGGCTAGTCCTTTTAAAGCCGCCTGGCTGTCGGATAGTATACTTATGGTTGCGCCTCTCGGTTTTCTTTTGATGCATTCAGAGTTCCATGGCATGGATGTCTGCTTGGAATATGGATGGGGCTTTACCTAGAGATTTTGACATCCTGCATCTAGGACCATAAACCCCGGCGCCGACCCCTTGTTCCATTTCAGATCCATCTGTATACCAGACCAATGTACGTCGTTCGGGCTGTAGTGCTCTTTTGGCGATCTTTTATTTTATTGGTTTAGAGGGCCAGTTAGATCACCTGACTTAGTTTGATTGGGTCTGGATTACTCTGGACGTGCTTAATAAGGCCTCCCTCTCACGCTTAAATGCAGGGGAAGAACGTCCAGCATCGTCTCCCGTGCTATCGTGGGGCAGGTTTTTATTGCCCCTGTGATACCCAGACAGACAAGTCTTTGCACTTTTTGTAGCTTGCCTTACGTAATATTTTCTTCTGTTTTGGTCCACCAGACCAGTGGGGCGTATGTCATTTCTACCGTGGGGCTTACAGGATTTCTCCTGAGCACCCTCCAGCATGACAGGTCAAGGTCGTTTTGAAACTCTAAGAGAGTCATGATTCTTTCGTTTGTATAATCCTGACTGTTAGGTAGATATGCCACAAGTGTTTCAGTGTGAGGCATTTCAGGCTCCTCACCACTTTAACGGTGACATCTTTTTCTGGGCTTAGGCTTGCCGCATTACACTTTAGCCATTCCGCGGTGTCTTCGTTTGCACTTACAAGTGCCAGCCACCCGGGTCTATAGTGAGCACTATGGAAGCTGAGCCTTACATTGACCCTTCGTCTCACTTTTGCTATTTGTTCCAGAATATTCTCTTGTATGGCCGCCATTTGTTCCACTGACAAGGTTCGTTCTGGATAGTTGGAATGGATGATCCCAATTCTTGTCCCTCCAGCCGCTTGGCTGAAGGTTGGTTTGGAAGCCTGTGGAGATCTTGAGGTTGGATTATTTCCTCCCTTCCCTTCACCCTTAGACTTCTTTAGAAGTTTTCCTTCTGGAGTGTGTTCCTCCGATCGGGGCCTCTTTTTGCCTTTATTGGAGGATTCTCCGGGTGGATTTATTGGTTTGCTAGCTTTTTCCATGGCCTCTAACCTATCCATCCCGCTTCTTAAAAGGTACTTAAGCCAGGTCTCTAGGGTCCTTTATTTTGAGTTTACTTTCGTTTTTAGGATTGTCCTGAAGAGTTGATGTTGAGGATTGGGAATCCTCTGTGACATCTTCTACTACCATGGATGCGTTAGCGCTCCCTTCTGGTGTTTGTGAGGTCTGCGAAGAGTCCTCTATTTTTGTTTCTACTGTGTCCATAAATAGTCCCACGAGTAGCGGAGGAAATAAAGGTCACCCACAGCACTGCCCCGCTTGCTGCGGTAGGGCTTTTGAAACTTGAGTGTCGCCTGGTATCCAGAGTTCGCAAAGTGGGAGTTGGGCTTCCCCCCAACCACGCAGTCCTCGGCCTTTACTGTGTCACCTTGACTTGGGGAAAGTTTCATTGGCCGGCCGTTTAAGGCAAGCTCCCACCCTCAGCTGGTGCATCCTTATCATCCACTGGCCTGCTGAGGACGGTATTTCGCGGGCAGGTGTCCAGGAGTCGGGGAGTGTAAGACAGGTCCGAGGGTGTCCCGGGCCAAACACCCAGTTAACACGAGCAGACCTGGGGCGCTCGCACCGTCTCTCGACGCTGTTTTTCCCGCTATCATTGAGCTGTTCTTAGTTTCACCGCTTCTCCCGTTCCCGAAGGCCCAGATAAGAGTGGCAACTTGGCCCCATCACCAACGACGAGGTCTAACAGCTCCTTGGAGGGGCGACTTGAGCTAACAGGCGCTCAATACAGCCCCTCACAGCATCTCACGAGGGGCTATATTGGGGGCATTGAGGGGCTGTTCACCCAAGGCGGCAAGCTGTTGTTCAAAAAACCTTTTTATATGGACCATTGTGGGACTGTATTGAGGGGATGTAGCCCAAGACAGCTTTTCAGACAGACAAATCAAGTCGACGATGTTTGCCACTGCGCATCTCCATTGTGGCGGCGGTTGCAGAACAGCGTAAGTTTTGAGAGGACTTTCTTATACCTTTAGTATTCTTTGCTTTATCTTTATCTTTACATTTGAGTAAACAATGTCTTCACTTCCAAGTAGGAAATTACCATGTAGATAAATGCCAATCATATGCAGTTAAATTATGCGAAATATGTTAGAATAAAGACTTAAATATTACTCAAAACATAAAGAATAGCAGTTGTGAACTGGATCGTTTTTAACTTTAAATGTTGCATTTTAAAGGAAATGTCTGCAATTCGAGATTAAGGGCTTTGCTTTTAGGCAAACGCCAATCACATTCCGATATATTAGAGGACATCGGTAGAAATTTGATATCGCCAATCAGCAATTAAATAATTTTTACTCATTATAGTTACATGTTACGGATACGAAATTAGAGTCATTATAGATAAACGGCGGTCATATTCTGATAAATTATGTAAATGTGACTCAATTGCATAATCAAAATCAGTATGTTTTACTAGCAGTTGTTAGGTATAAGCTATAACTATCAATTCACAGAACAAGGTAAACAGTCTCCTTCCTAATTTTTGCTGATTTTTAGTTGCTACGTATAAGTCGAAATTAGACACATTTAGCGAAATGCCAATCATAGCCCAATAAATTATGCAAATGCGATAAAATTAAGAATTATCAAAATTAAGCCATAACAAAGCAGTCCTTAACTAAGCAGATATTGGTTTTAGTTGTTACGTGTGAGTGACAGAACCCAAATCGTAGCCCTATCACTAAAACAATCCAGAAAATAAATCTGCCTTAGTAAAAACAGTTGTTCTTAATTGATTAGTTTTTACCTTTTGCTCTTACGTGTTAGTAAAAAATGCCTGCATTTGCAAATTAGGGAATTTCTAATCATATCCAATTAAATTATGAAATAATTCGAAATATTACTTAGGACATAAAGAAGATCAATCGTAAGCTGGATAGTTTTAACTTTAAATGTTGCATGCTATAGGAAATGCCTGCAATTCGAATGTAGGGTTTTACGTCTAGACAAATGCCAATCATATCCTGATAAATTATGTAAATGTGTTACAATTTTAAAACTCGAAATATGGCCTGAAAATAAACAAGCTGTTTCATGAACTGAATAGCTTTTTCGTCTACATGTTACGTAGCTCAGGCAGGATCGACCTACGACAGGTGAGAATTAGCAAGTCATGAAATTGGAAAACGACAAAATAATAATAAAAAGAAGAGTCCTATAGTTTGAAAATCGAGATCATGTTGACATGAATAATACAAACTTCAAAATATTTTGCTTTTAGTAAATCTCAGCTATATGTCCCTTCAGGTTGCTGTGTGGAATTGTTTTAAATAATTCTTAAAAGTGAACACGACTTATTAATGGGAAACAATATGAGACAAACTTTACGATAACTATTTATTAGAAGCATATATTACAACAAAGAATTTTTTATGGAGAGCCTAAATAACAAAATGCTGATTGAATGGGTTGTAAATCTACGTCGCGAAATATTTAATCATCATAAGCCGAAATAACTAAAACATAAATATATAATCTACTAAAGTAGTTAATATATTTATCTTATGTCCACCAGGGAACTATTTATCCGGAGCTCATAAATTTTCCACCTAATTCACTTTAGCCGCTTAGAATATGGATTATTAAATTGGATTAAATAATAAAGCCCGAGATGCAGATGCTCTGCTTTCCTAGGAATTATTGCGAAGTAGTTGTAAATATATTAAATTTTCAAAAGGTAGCGATACGAATGCCGATAGCTACTACAATAGCTGTCAAAAACTAGCCATGAATCCTGATTGTTTAGTCATAGATTACGATAGGTAGGCCCTAGGTAATATTTGACATTGATATATGTTAAAATGACAGGTGTCAAAAAACCAATAGTTTAGTTGTATGCAAATGATATGACAAACAGCTAGATTATTTTTGAAGTGATATATGTCTAATGCCCAGTTTCTTAAAGTATGGATAACTTTATTCTACAAATATTTCCTATGACAACGATTGTTAATACAATTGTAACCATAGTAATTATAGGCTTCATAACTTTATACAATATATATCTGATACTTCAGAAACCGGGCATAAATGATAGCTGCCAGAGCGTAAATGCTATATTTTGATGCTAGAAAAACAAATACAAAAACACCAAAAGAACATCAGCTTACTCAACAACTATATCAAGAAGACAGCTGTCAAAAACTAGTTATGCCAACCAGATTATTTAATTATAGACTAACTATTAGAAACGACCATAACAAGAGTGTATCAAGAACTTTTTATTCTTGGATAAAACAAATGTTATAACATCAACACACGTAAAAATATATCAAGATGACAGCTTTTAAAAGCTAATACTGAATATTTAGTTATAGACCAACTATTAGAAGTGATATCATAGTCGGATGTACTTTTTGACATTGACATATGTCAGAATGATAGCTGCTGAAAAAAATCTGTTGTTTTAATTTCATGAATGTGGATTAAATAACAATACAAATACCTACTATAATAGACGTGTCAGCGAATAGATAGGACAATAAAATTGTACCTTACAAGTATTTTCTGGTCATAAGTTAGCGGTTTTCCTCTGTGCTTTTGAGGTAGTGACTGACTAAAGAGAACCCTTTTAGAAAGTTTTGTTTTATTGGCTTGTAGGTTTTAGGCTAATGTTATGCAAAATTATTATTAAAAATTTAGGTTATATATTTGCAAATCACACATTCAACCAAAGCACTAGAACTGAAAATAATAAAAAATTATTGGCTAATTTCAACTTCTACATTACAACAATGCATCATTACATAACAATGTAGTCACATGAGAAGCACATAGATGCGTTAGCTTGCAGAGCCCCCCGCCTGGACGTCCTAAAATTGTAATCCGAACCTTAATCTGGCGATCAGGTCTCGTTAGTGGAAAGGATATCTCTGGAATAAGTTCCTCAAACCTAAGATTCTGCTTATGCGTTAATTGGCGCGCGCCCTCGTCATGTTACTTCCTAAGTTGTAAAGTAGAGGTTTTAAGCCAAAGCAATTTTAAAGCTAAATGTATCAGTAAATTAAATCTATGAGTAAGATCAAATTGAACAAGTTAATAATAAAATCATAAATAACCAAAAAACCATACATAAAAGAACGTAACCCTTAAAAACCTTATTGCTCTTAAATAGAATACCATACTCGAATACGTGCACATTATAGTGGGCGGATAAAGAACAACTTCATCAAGTATTTAAGAAATAGACATTGTTGCTGTTTTTATCAAAGTGTCTATATCATTCATCATCATAGATCCATCCTACTTGAAGTTGGACTACGTTAAGGGGCGTAATAATATGATTGGCATGTGGTTGTACTCAAAGATCGGTTTTGGATTTGCAAATTTTTCCCAACATCATGTTATGTAATAACTATTCAGTTCAAGGCTTCTTTTGTTTTTGAGTAATTTTTCATAATTAAAAATTATAACGTATTTACATAATTTGTGAGGATATGATTGTCATTTTCCTAAAAGCAAAGTATTTAGTTTCAAATTCCAAGTATTTCCTTCAGCATGTAATATTTAAAGTTAAAAACAATTCAGATCACGACTGATTTTCTACACGTTCTAAGCAATTTTTCGATTTATTTGGCATAATTTAGTCGGATATGATTAACATATATCTACACGTAAGTTTCCTAATTTGGAAGTACAAAATGAAACAATTAAGAACTGGTCTTTTTACATGAACTAATTTATTTTCTGAAATTTATTATTCCGTTATATCTGCTGGGGAGTGGAATTTTTGGTAACAATAAAGCTGAAACATTTTGATTTTTAACTTGAAAGGCTGTAGAGTCAAGATCAGGTGCATAGTATACAACCCACAGTGGTCAGCCGGCAATCTTAGAGCAATTCTATTTAAGAGTTTTGCTTTATTATCCACCGCATATTAATTCTTCTGCCCAATTTCTTTAACTAACGCTAGGAATTCTGCTTTTAACACACCTTCGTATAAAATACCTTTACTATTTAGCCAAGACTGAATATCAGCTTTTTTGTGGAAGATGTTGGATTTTTGACTGCTTTCCCATTACGATATAGAACTAGAACGCAGTGTTTTTCCAAATGAGGCAAATACTCCTGAAATACTGCTCACGCAATTGGGAATTCATCATTGGTCATTTTCTATTGAAGACTGTCCTTCATAAATCCACCTTCAAATCCAATATGTAGGACTGCCCTTGCTCTGATGCTTTTTTTAGTTCTGTGGATAAGCCCTTCAGAAAAGCGTCCCTTGCTCTTGTGATCGTCGAAACGGACCACATCTTTTCATGCACATGGTCTGCATTAACCCACGTGTCATCTAGATATTAAATCTTTCTCCTCTCATGCCTAATTGTTCGATTATCTCGTTCTTCGAATCCAATATGTAGGTGTACGACGCCTTGTCCTTCCTCTGAAGAATTTTTAGTCCTGTGGATAAGCTCTTCACAAATTCGTCTTTTGCTCTCGTGATAGTCTTGGACAACATCTTTTAAAGTAAGCACGTTTAGTTTATAACAATAAAAATGTACTAACGATAAAACTTTAACAACAATTATTGGTCAGAACAAATGAGATTCTATTATGCCTGAGTACTACGGTGTGCATGTTTTCTCGATTTGAGGTACTGTTTATAGGTCTTTGTTTACTGTCTTATAATTTATAGTTTTTCTTAAGAGTTGGGTTTTATTTAAGAGCTCTAAGAGATTTCACTAAACTTTTTAACTGACTATTTAGACACTTGTCTTTCTCAACACTCTGACAAACTTCTTGTCAGGACTTTACTATGGAGATTGTGCAACCCCTGGTCCTAGCAGTCGTCAAGTGACTAACCGGTACCAGGTTTGGAAGAAAAAGACTAGAACCTAAAGCAGTCGTATGGCTAACTTTAGGAGCGGATAGAACCCAAAAGGCAGTCGTCAAGTGGCTAACCTTGGGAGCTAGAGGTGAGACCAAAGTCTGCCGAACTGAGGGTTCGGTAGCGTATTTATATAAAACAAAGGATGATCATTGCAGGCATAAGGTTCAAAGTCGCTCCGGTTGATTGCTCGCTTTATTTATAGTTTGCCTTTAATGTTTATATAACAATCTCCAAGTTCAAGTTCAAACTTGCGACAGGGTGATATTTGTTTAGTAGCTTAAGCATTTTAGTAGATTACAATATATGTCAAAATGACAGAAAAATTATTGCGTTAAAATAAATGTGGCTTATGAGTTATGTGACGAAAAGGCATCTAAATCGTTCCGGCCCTTTAAAAGCCGCTTACCGCAAAGGCATGCGTTAGCGGTTTCGCCAATCCAAAGGGCAAATTGCTGGAGCCCTATTCGACCGCAGTGCTAATACAGCAACGCTCAATGTTTATATTCGCCACAATTCAATCAACCTGCAATTTCGGCCCTAATCAAACATGTGGCTTCAGCGTTCTGCTCTCTACCCTATGGGTTTTTACACTCGATTGAACGCGAGCATACTGATAGACTCTAACGTTTTGTAAGAGAAATATTCAAAAATTAATCGTAGTACTTGCACAGGCCCCAAAATAAACTCATTGAAATGATGGCACGTACATTAACACATTTCTAATACTAAAATAAACATTCTGGGGCAATTAATTGATATCCATAATATTAAAATACAGAAATGAAAATTTAAAGATTCATCTCCACAGCAGAAGCGGAATTAATAGGGAAGCTCTTTATTTTTGTTTTAAAGTAGTTTGTTGTGGGTCCGATGTTCTGTCTGAAGCAAATATTTTTGTTGGCCCATAGAGAACTCAATACCTTCGCTGCTTCAGTATAGTGGCAGAAATAATTAAATGAATAAGTCACGTGGTAACTAAAACAAGGTACAGTAAGCCTTGTGTCTAAATCTGAAATAAAATGTGTCAACATTATAAGATTTGAAGCTCCTCAATAGAACTTTGTCTAATATATTAACTGTGGATAGATAACGAAATAAGAGGCAGCAAATCTATAGGATGATAACTGATTATCATTAATTTCAAAAAAATTAGACAGTCTTGCTGCTATACACCTCTTCAATTATTCTCTGACCAATAGGCATCAGGAATATGGGTTCCATAATTTGAAAAGTCACCCTTCTTAAAAAGGGGAATCACTACTGCGCTTTTCGAAATATTTTATACCTCCATCGTCGACACTAATCGACACAATGAACACTTTAAGCACGAATTTTTGAATTTCAAATAACTGAAAATTGTGTCACTGTCATCAAAATTTTTCCATACACAGCAGTAGTACATTATACATATTTTAACCCTTACTTGAATAAGATCAGCAGCAATTTTTGTTGGTGCAGCGTATGACACTCTTATCTAGGATATGTTTCTAAAATTTACTGCCCTGATTTCAATGTGTAAATGGTTAGAAATTTAGTATCGCCTTCACCTAACTGCCAAGTCATAGACCCACGCTTTTAATTATTGTTGAAACCGCTGAGTAAAACCTGGCATACAAACCGTTTGTTGAGCAATTAACAATTAGTGTTAGATAATTAGCGCCCAACGTGGGGTCCATTAAAAATTTCGGAAAAAAAGTTAGGAAAGTGCAATATATGTTATAAAGCGTCAAACAGATAATGATTTTTCTTACAAAATTTATATACGCGTTTCAACATCTCTTGCCATTTTGAATTGAGCATGCTATATTTTATTATTTGTTTCACTAAAAATTTTGGCATTTCCATCATTCTTTATTTTTGAGAACCTGCTGTACATGAAGAGGAATTTTCTAAGCATTGAGACTTATCAGGATATGCATTCCTGTCCTACAAGATGCTATACTTCCTTACAACCGACTAAAGAGATGCCAAACAGCAACTAGGCACTGGGCTGTTAAATTCTGGAACACACTCCCACATCAAACAAAATCACTCCCAATTCCAAAATTTAAAAGTCAAATTGAGGACCTGTTGAGTGCAAATTCATTTTATTCCTTCGAAGAATTTTTAAATAATATATTGTAAGGTATTTGTTTGTACTAGTGTAGTTGTATTTATATTTCAAATTTGTATGTTCGCCGAATTTTCTAAACTGTGACGTGTGTAGAGTGTATTAACATTATTAACATGAAGAAGAATTTAAATTTGAATTTGATTATTATGGTAATTTACCATTTACCATTAGACAGCTTCAAATACAATAAACCCACTTTATTAGATAATTAAGATACATTTTTTGAGCCAGCTTTGCACGATAAATCAGTTGGCAAATGCAAGGAATAATGTGGTCGACATATTCTAGGATCTATTAAAGGCATGTGGTTGAAATAGTAGGTAATTAAGAAGTCAGATTTTTGACAGATCCCCGAATTCAGCATCTAGCTGTTTATCAAGTTGGACTGAAAAGTCTGGTAAACTCAAAGGGACTAATAACTAGTCAAAACTTGACTTCATAGGCCAATAGCAATTGGTAACGCCACGCCTTAATTGGCGTGCATGGATATGGGCTCCATAATTGAAATGTCAACTTCCCTAAAAAAGGGTGCCTTGCATCCTTCCAAATATTTTATATCTACATTGTACTTGTGACAATAATAATCGATACATTTAGCATTTTAAACACGAACTTTTGAATTTCAAATAACTGAAATTGGCGGCAATGTCATCAAAATTTTTCCATACACAAGGGTGGCCTTCCCTACTAGTAGTATATTCCAGAGATTTTAATCTTTACTTGAATAACGTCAGGAGCAATTTTTGTCGGTGCATGGTGTTATATTAGTAAGTAATTTGGTAAGCTAATGTCAATTTTCACGACATTCTTATATTGAGTAAGTTTTCAAAATTTACTGCCCTGATATTAAAGTGTAAAAATCCTTGATATATTCCTAATAAAAATTTAGTGTCGCCTTCACCTAACTGTCAAGTCATAGACCCACGTGTTTAATTATTGTTGAAACCGCTGAGTAAAACCTGATATATGAACCATTTTTTGAGCGATTAAGAAATAGTGTTACATTATTGGCGCCCAACGTGGGGCCTATTACAAGCTTCGGACAAAAGTTATGAAAGTGCAATATATGTTATAAAGCGTCAAACAGTTAACGATTTTTCTTACAAAATATATACGCAATGCATAATCTATTGCCTTTTTGGCAATATTCTCGCAGAGCTTATGATGTTGGTAATTTACCATTGACTATTAGACAGGTTCAAATACAATAAACTTACTTTATTAGATAATTAAGATACAATTTTTGAAGCCAGCCATGTATGGTAAATCAGTTGACAAATGCCAGGAATAATGTGATGGACATATTCCAGGATCTATTAAAGGCGTGTGGTTGAGCTACTAACTGTAATCGTTGAAGTAGTAGGTAATTAGGAAGTCAGCATTTTGACTGATCGCCGAATAAATGTTTAGCATTTAGCTGTTTATCAAGTTGAACTGAAAAATCTGGCAAAATAAAGGATCTAATAACTAGTCAAAACTTGACTTCATAGGTATTTGGGTTATGGGTTCAAGAATTGAAATGTTACCCATCTTAAAAAAGGGTTATCCCCCTTTCTTCTTCTTTTTCTTCTTCTTCTTCTTCTTCTTCTTTCCTTCTTGAGACTACTTCTCTAAACTTATCAATATTCACTGCATTGCGGGCCGCTTCTCTAAAACTTTTTCCAGTGCATTCTTTTATTTGGTCAGACCATCTTCTCGGTCTAGTCCCTTCCACCCTGCCATAGACAACCAACCGCTCTAAATCATCATTATTGCGTCTTGTAACGTGGCCGAAGTATTTTAGAAGCTTGGTGTTCACTATTTGAGATAGTCACCGCGGTTCCTTAATTTCCCTAAGGACAGATTCGTTCGTTCTTCTTGCCGGCCATGGGACTCGAAGTATTCTTCTCCAGCAGTGCATCTCAAATGCATCTATTTTTCTACGGTCTTGTGCTTTCATAGTCCACGATTCTGCTCCGTAAAGAAATATTGGGAAGATTAGGGTTTCAACTATGTTCTTTTTGATGTTTAGCGTGATAGCACTGGCCTTCCAGGTTTTTTCCAGGCCTTTTATTGCTTCCTTTGCTATTTCTGTTCTGCGTTTTATCTCCTGTGTGCAGCCTCCTTCATTTGTTATTAGTACACCCAGATAAACAAACTGATGTACTACTTGGCACCGTCCTACTTTTGTTATATCTGATCTATGGATATCTAGACCATATTCTCTGCTCTGTGTGTCAAGTCTCCTAATCAGGGTATTTAGTTCGTCTGGATCATTTGCTAGTAGGACGGTGTCATCCGCATATCGTAGATTGTTGGTTCCGCCAATAGAGACTCCATCTTGGTTCCGCCAATAGAGACTCCATCGGTCCAGTCTTCCAGTGTCCTACGCATTATATATTCCCCGTACACATTAAACAGCAAAGGTGACAAGATACAACCCTGCCTGATGCCTTTTTGTATTGTGAATCTATCCGATAAGGAGTTCCCAACCAAACATGCACCACGGCTTCATTAGATGTATATAGTTTGGACGCGAGGAATATCAGGTGTTTTTGGGTTTCGAAAAATGTGATGTAATTGTGATTCCCCTTGCATCCTTCCAAATATTTTATACCTACATTGTACTTGGGACAATAGTAATCGATACATTCAGCACTTTAAACTCGAATTTTTGAATTTCAAATAACTGAAAATTGTGTCACTGTCATCAAAAATTTTCCATACACTAGGATGTCCATCCCTACTAGTAATATATTATACATATTTTAATCCTTACTTGAATAAGGTTAGCAGAAGTTTTTGTTGGTGCAGGGTATGATAGTAGTAAGTAATTTGGTAAGCCAATGTCAATTTTCACGACATTCTTATCTAGGATATGTTTCTAAAATTTACTGCCCTGATTTCAATGTGTAAATGGTTAAAACTTTTGTGTCGCCTTCACCTAACTGTCAAGTCATAGACCTACGCCTTTAATTATTGTTGAAACCGCTGAATAAAACCTGGCATATTAACCATTTGTTGAGCAATTAACAAATAGTGTTGCATTATTGACGCCCAACGTGGGGCCTACTACAAGTTTCGGAAAAAAGTTAGGAAAGTGCAATATATAATATAAAGCGCCAAACAGTTAATGACTTTTCTTACAAAATATATATACGCATTGCAAAATCTATTGCCTTTTTGTATTTAGCATGTTATATTTTATTATATTAATATTCTTGTAGAGCTTATGACGTTGGCAATTTATCATTGACCATTAGAGATCTTGAAATACAATAATCCCACTGTATTAGATAATTCCAGGATCTATTAAAGGCATGTGGTTGAGCTACTTACTGAAATCGTTGAAGAAGTAGGTAATGAAGAAGTCAGCTTTTTGACTGATCGCCGAATAAATGTTCAGCATTTCATTGTATATCAAGATGGACTGAAAAATCCGGTAAGCTCAAAGGAATTAATAATTAGTAAAATCTGGACTTTATAGAGCTTTATTATTGTCACCAACAGTAATTTGTAACGCCACGCCTTGGTTGGCGTGCAGGTTATGTAGCGTGTAGTATCGATCTACATCAGTTGAGAAGAGATGATAAATAAGGCACGACTTCCTGTTTTCAATTGACCTCAGCCTGTTCATAAAGGTTAAAAAAATGTTCCTTCCATCAATACCTAATTGATTTAAACCTGATTCTCTGAATACCATTTAGACCACAACCGAGTCTTATTCGGTAATTCCTGAACGGTTTACGAGTCGACCCTGGCACAGCACAGTTTAAATTAAACATATAACATGTATTCATTTATATAAGCCGGTATACTCAAAGTTTAGATGTCACGAAACTTCCTGCTTGACACTTAGGACGTCGAAGAAAATTTATTAGTAAACTCGGCTCAAGATACTACCAGCAACCTATAAATGGCCGGAAGTTCCGAAATAATACATATAGCTGAATTCGACGCAATAATTTATTCCCGCTAATTTGAAGTTGAAAATTGTGTTAGGGAACTTGGGAATTGAATTAGTTCTAAGTTTATTTGCTGTATTTAGGTCGAACACTGACGCTTCTCAGTTTCTATAATAAAATTAGGAAGCGTGTGCGACCGAGGATGGTGGATCAGTGGCTGGTTACGAGTGCCATTGACCATAAGCGGCTTACCTTTGGGGTTACATGAAATCCATTGTTAACAGGAACTAAGATGAAGCATTGGAGGAAGCTTAAAAAATAGTTCAAAATAAGTCAATGCCATTAAAAAAAACAAGCAGCTCTATGTTGTATGAAATACCACTGTTCGAAACAAGGTTTAAGCAAATATATTCAGGCTAATATTGGGCAACTTCAAGACTTATTAGGTTCTAAAGTAGGGGTGTATCCAACTTACATTTTAATTTAATATTTATTAGCAACAAATTTCAAAATAACAAATAAGCAGTAACGAATTACATATCATTTCTAGTCCTAATACTAATATTGCTCAATGTTTGACGCACTATGGTATTTAATACTATGTGTGCGTCTAAAATGCTTAATATGTTAATCGTATTAGAGGTCTAATAGTAAAACTTTATAATGAATAATAATCTTATGGAGAGCAAATAATATTATTTACAAAATTCAAAAATCTAAGTGAAATAACTTAAGTGGAACAAAGGCTTATCAGCATGATTTAAGCTAGATATGCTACATGAAAATTAGTATCTACAATCCACTTACAAATTTCTTTTTTAATTCTGAAAAAGGTTTTGTTTTTAAAGTTTTGTGGCAATTTATTAAAAATTTTTTGCCAATACAATAAATGTGATTTTGGCATAAACTGTGTTTGGGGTTCTGAAGAGTGACATTTCTTTGGTTGACATATCTAGTATTTTGACAATGAGTAACATTAACTTTGTAATAATTATTAACAAGCATAAATCTTATAACTGCTTTAGAGTAAAGTTGCTTTAATGACAAAAACTCACGTTCTTTATAGACTAAGTTTGTTGGATAAAGTTTATTTTTAAAAAGCATTACTTTTATTAGCCATTTCTGTGCAAAATTTAATTTTTCTAGGGCCGTCACACCTGCATTACCCCAAACAACCAAACTATAACCCAGTACTGATTCAACGAGTGCATGATAAACTATTATCAAAGGTTTTTTATTGAATACATTTCTTAGCTCGTGGCTGGTGTTGCATCACCTCTTCAACGTAGCGGACTGTATAATAATCAAAATTGCACGTAACATAAAAGCTGCATTTATTGCAAAAAAACGTACATAAAAATATTAATTACGATGGGTGACAAGAGCTTAAATTGTACATCTTCAAAATTAATAATGTCTATTAATGTCTCTCACAAGGGTCGCGCGCTCGCTCCCTCCCTCTCGCTGCTGCCGAAGTCCTACGAACCATCTTCGTAAACCGACGGAATGGCGGGTTGAAGTTTGCAGGGTTGCACGATTGTGTACGTGGCCTTACCATACTCCCCCCTTTTCAACGGCACGTTCAAAACAAGAACAGTCAAAAACTGTCATCTTCTGGCTGAGGAAGTGGGCAAATTTTTGAAACAGCGCGCTTGTAAGTACCATTCGCTGTTCGAACCGTTACAACACGCACCTGTCCGTCACTACCTGGGTGGACCTCTTGTATTCTTCCAATTAACCATTGACATGGAGGAAAATTGTCGTGTTTTATAACAACCATTTGACCATTTTCAATATTCGGGCTTCGAGTCTTCCATTTGGATCTTCGTTGTAGCTCAGATAGATAGAATCCAGACCATCGCTTCCAAAAACTTTGGTTAAGCTGTTGAAGCAGCTGGAAACGGGATAATCGGTTGATCTTTACGTCATCTTCAAACAGTGGGTCTGGAGGTGTTACAAGTGATTGACCAATTAAAAGGTGAGCTGGGGTGAGTGGGGACAAATCATTAGGATCAGAGGACATTGGGTATAAGGGTCTCGAGTTTAGAATTGCCTCGATTTGCACCAATAAAGTATAGTATTCCTCATATATCAGAATACTTTGACCAATAACCCGAGATAAAAGCTGTTTAATAGATTTTATGTTAGATTTCCACAACCCACCAAAATTTGGGCTATTCGGAGGTATAAAATGCCATATAATATTATCCAAAGCACATAGTCATACAAAATCGTCTTGAGAGTTTTTTAAGAACTGATACAGTTTATCTAATTCCCTTTGAGCACCGATGAAATTTGATCCATTATCTGAATATAAATGAGTAGGAGTGCCACGTCTAGCAGCAAACCTTCTAAAAGTTGCTAAAAAAGCTTCGGATGTCAAATCAGTAACCAACTCTATATGTAGTGCTTTGGTTACAAAACATATAAACAGACAAATGTATGCCTTATAAGTTTTATATGGACGACCTTTACGGTCACGTAGGATCATTGGTCCTGCATAATCAATGCCCGTAATCGAAAACGGTTTGGCTTGTTGGACTCTATGTTTTGGTAAATCAGCCATTATAGAACTAGGAGGTTTGGGTTTGGCCCGAAAACATTTAACACACATTTTCACAGTTTCTTTCGCAACACTCATTCCTGATGGAACCCAAAATTTTTGTCGTACTGAAAACAACAAGAGTTGAGGACCAGCATGCTGTAATCGTACATGCTCATCACGAAAAATTAATTTAGTTAATCTATGTCTTCTATCTAACAGCAAAGGGTGCTTTTCATTGAATGACAAAGAATAATGTTTTAGTCTCCCCCCAACCCGAAGTAACCCCATAGTATCCAAGAAAAGGCTTAGGGAAAGTAGTCTAGGATTTGACTTTAAATCTATTTTCTTGTTAATATCAGAAAGCTCATGGGAAAAACTTTCATTCTGAGCTATTTTTACTAATTGAAACATGCTATTCTCAAGTTCCACAACTGTTAAATTTCCAGTAATATTATGTTTTCTTTTTAATATCTCAATGAATCTTAAGCAATAGGCAAATGCTCGTAGCATTCTTTTTAGATTAGAAAATCGTTCAAACTTTACAATGGGCGAGTGAACTGTTAAGAAAATCTTACAAGCACTGCGTACTTCTGGTAAGATCTCAATCGTTCTAAAAGATCGTGGCCAATCGGATTTTTCAAATAAAAATTGAGGACCATTCCACCACATATTGCAAGAAAGCAAAGCCTCCGGCAACATCCCTCGTGAAGCAATATCTGCAGGATTTTCCTTTGTGTTGATGTAGTTCCAATGAGAAATGTCACACAATCTTTTCTGCTACTCTATTACTAACAAAAACTTGAAGTCTGTTAACTTCAGAGTTAAGCCAACTCAACACAATTTGAGAATCGCACCAATAAAATATCTCGTATGGAGAGGTAAAAGAATTGCAAACTTGTTTTATCAAACGAGCAAGTACAAGAGCCCCGCAAAGTTCTAATCGCGGAATTGTCAAGACTTTTACTGCAGCCACTTTTGTTTTTGCACACAATAATCGAACACAGACGTTTCCTAAAGAATCAATAGTTCGTACATACACTATAGCACTATAGGCTTCCATACTGGCATCACTAAACCCATGTATTTCAATGTGCATGGGATTCTCACATATAACACACCTCGGAATTTTTAAATCATTAAGATTGTTCAATTGAGAGTGAAACAATTCCCATTTATTCCCTAGATCTGGAGGTATTAAATCATCCCATTCTAGCTTTAACGACCACAACTTTTGTAATAAGATTTTTATTAAAATTATAGATGGACTGACCAATCCAAGAGGATCATATATCTTTGCAATTGTACTGAGTAATATTCTTTTTGTAATTGAAATTTGTTTAGAACTGCTTGCAACTTTGAAAGATAATAAATCTGGGTGGCTTAACCACTCAATACCTAGTGATTTAATTCTGTCATTCTCTCCTAAATCAAGAATGCTGAACACATCAGAAGTGTTATTTAAACTATTCAAAATTGTACTACTATTTGAGGTAATTATTGCTTATACGGTTTTCTGCTATTTTTTGATTATATCGAAAAATAAATATGTAGGCACATTCTAGACTCCTTAGGGATTGCAAATATACTGGCGGAGAAGAGAAATTGCGTTTTTTTTGTAAGAAAAAATAAAAAAATAATACCATCCATACGGTTCTGGTGTCATATAAACACTGTCGATTTTGAAGTTTTTTTTCGGTTCTATGAAAAGATTACATCAAATGGGACACATTAACGCAAAACATTTTGCGGATGAAGCACAATTTCGCAAAATAAATTCAAAATAAAAATTAAAATTCAACATACATTTTTTGCTAATCAACACAATTCCAGTATACTTTGTCCTAAGGTATGGTCCCAGAAGGTTAATAATAACATAATATAAGCGTTTTTTCTTAAAAATTGCACATAACTGTTTTTTTTTGCACTTTAAGACGATAATATAATATTTATGAGGTAAACGTCAACCTGACTATTTCTTAAAACACGATTATTTAGGTTGGCGTAGCAACTAGCGGCTAGGTCGCGCCGGTATACAGGTATAAAAGCTGTCGTACGCATGGGTGTTGCCAAGTGTAATTTCTATTTGGTTATAAAATACAACAGGCTCGTGTTGAATATGTTTCAAAAGTACTGTGTGACGAAAACTTATAAATAATGATTCTTAATGACTTTGTTTACTAAAATAATAACAATAATTCGAATATATGATTTGCTAGAATTAGATGTTACGCTAGAAGGGGGTCACTTTTAATAATAAGTCATATAAAATAATTTATTTAGTTCATTCAAATAGATACAAATTTAAAATAAAATTATCATATATTTTGATAGTTTTTGTAGTTTATTTAAAAGGGGGTTAGTTTCAGTTAGTTTGGGTTAGTTTTGGTTAGATTGGGTCAGTTTGTATTACTTAAGAGATAAATGGGAGCTTGTTTGGTTAGCCTTGCGCATATAAAAAACAAGCACGCGAAGCGCGTTTGTTTCTTGCATAGCTCAGATTAGCCCTGGTTAATGAAGGGTACATTGGGTTAGTTTTGGTTAGTTTGGGTTAGTTAAGAGATAAATGGGAGTTTGTTTGGTTAGCCTGGGGTATATTAAAAAGAAGCGCGCGGAGCGCCCTTGTCTCTTATATAGCTCAGATTAGCTCTGGTTAATTAAGGGTACCTTGGGTTAGTTTGGGTTGGTTAAGAGATAAATGGGAGCTTGTTCGGTTAGCCTGGGGTTAGTTTAGGTTAGTTTGGGTTAGTTAAGAGATAAATGGCAGCTTGTTTGGTTAGCCTGGGGTATATATAAAATAAAGCGTGCAGAGCGCCCTTGTTTCTTGCATAGCTCAGATTAGCCCTGGTTAATTAAGGGTACCTTGGGTTAGTTTGGATTAGTTTTGGTTAGTTTGAGTTGGTTAAGAGATAAATGGGAGCTTGTTCGGTTATCTTAAGGTATATATTTCCTGCATTGCTCAGATTAGCCCTGCTCGTTTCTTGCATAGCTCAGATCAGCCCTGGTGAATTAAGGGTACCTTGGGTTAGTTTTGGTTGGTTAAGAGATAAATGGGAGCTTGTTTGGTTAGCCTGGGGTTGGGTGAGTTTTGGTTAGTTTGGGTTAGTTAAGAGATAAATGGGAGCTTGTTTGGTTAGCCTGGGTTATATAAGAAACAAGAGCCCGGAGCGCGCTTGTTTCCTGCATAGCTCAGATTAACCCTGGTTAATTAAGGGTTAGTTTGGGTTAATTAAGGGATAAATGGGAGCTTGTTTGGTTAGCCTGCATAGCTCAGATTAGCCCTAGTTAATTAAGTGCACTTTGGGTTAGTTAAGAGATAAATGGAAGCTTGTTGGGTTAGCCTGGGGTAGTTTATATTAGCCCTGGTTAATTAAGGGTACCTTGGGTTAGTTTCAGTTAGTTTGGGTTAGTTTTGGCTAGTTTGGGTTAGTTTTCATTAGTCTGGAAGAGTTTTGGTTAGTTAAGAAACAAATGGGAGCTTATTTGGTAAGTCTGAGGCATTTAAGGAACAAGCGCGCGGTGCGCGCTTGTTTAGTTACTTTCACAAGTTGTTATTCTACTTTTTGAAACATGCTCCTGGACTTGGCAATTTGCTTACTTGAAAATCAGGAAGGTTAGCCAAGTCTAACAACATTGCAAGTAAACTGTCATCGTTAACGTCATATTGGGAGAGTTTTCGCGTTTAACCCTTGGTTAGTCGCGCGGGTGACATATGTCACCCACTCCCACTCTTCACAACACAGTTTTTTAACAGGAACGTTCTGGCGTCCATGGATTTTAGTAGCTGCTGAATATTCGAAGCTCTTTATGGTATCCTAGGCGAGTTTATTGAGAAGTTAGTTGTTTTCCGTATTTTGCCTGAAATATTCGACTGGGTGACAATTGTCCCCCGCGCGACTAAACGTGTAGTCATTTTGAAAAGGTGTGTTTATAGGTTTCTTAAGATATTTTGTATTATGTTTAAGTATTTATTGCGGCAGTAGACGTCACCAGTTGTATACAAGGTTTTGTGATGTATCATAATAATTCTTACTAATATTATATCCCCAATTTTGAGGATAAATACAAATTTGCAATTATCTAGTTCTTCAAATCAATTTATTTTTATATGTACATATTACACTGTATTTGTACATTGTATGTACATATTACATTTGTATTTGTATGTACATATGTATTTGTGTGTATTTTTTATTTTTTTTTTGTTTTTTTTTTGTATATGTATTTGTATGTAGGTATGCATTTGTTTCTATGTACATATTATATTTGTATGTACATATTACAGTGTATTTCGCAGATAGATAATGGACCGTCCACCTAAACGACAAATGGCTGAAACAAGTAGTGATCCAGATATTTGGTTAAAGCAGTATAAAGAGCTAAGCGATGAGGAACAGGACGACCGTATTACTGAAGACGAAAATATGTTACAAATATTAGCAAATATTTTTTGTCTTATAAAAATGTTAAACACACCCAATAATCCAAAAATATGACCATTGATTTTATTTATAATTTTTTTTTCTTATTAAAGTGATTTAAATCGTGTGGGTGACACATGTCACCCACGCGACTATACGCGTATACAATGCTTGCGCGACTAACCTAGGGTTAAATGTCACTAAACAGCCTCATTTCTGAAATTTCTTTTTCAATTTTTGGCGTCAAAAGTGCTTCATCAGCAGATTTTTTGCAGTAATGTTTTCCATTTGATGTAATCTTTCCATTGAACCCAAAAGAAACTGTAAAATCGACAGTGCTTATATGACACCAGACTCCATAGGTACATACTTACCACATATTATTTGTATTCATTGAAAAAAAAAATAAAAAAGCACGATTTCTGTTCTCCGCCAGTGTATTTGCAATCACTAAGGACACTAGAATGTAACTATATAAAAAAAATTCCATATAATTCAAAAATAGCAGAAAACTGTATATGCAATTGTTACCCTATTTGATGCCCATTTTCTAAGAGAAAAAGAAGCAGATTTTAATATGTCCGATATTTGATTACAAATAACTATACCTTGTTGTTCATCATTGAACCCAGTGATCAAATCATCTACATACATATCCCTATGCATTAATTCAGAAGCAACCGGAAAAATATCTTTGTTATCTAAAGCGAGTTTCTGTATACACTTAATTGCAAGGTAAGGTGCACTCGTGGTGCCATAGGTTACAGTTTGTAACTCATAGATAGAGATATCATTATCTGGATTAGAGCGCCATACTATATTTTGCAAATATCTTTCATCAGGATGTATAAGAATCTGGCGATACATCTTTGCGATATCAGCAATCGCAACAAACCGATGTTCCCTAAATCTTAACATTATCCCAAAGATGTCATTTTGTATCGCTGGACCCGGATACTGTATATCATTTAAAGATTTACCTGATGCAGTTTTAACAGATGCATCAAACACTACCCTAACATTTGTAGTTATGCTATCTTCTCTAACTACCGCAAAGTGAGGTAAAAAACATCTAAACTTACTTAAATTACTATCTGACAATTTTATCATATGTTCTAAGTCGACATATTCATTCATTAAATCTGTATATTTACGTTTAAGTATATCATTCTTTTTCAATCTATTTTCTTGGAAGACTAACTTTTTAATTGCTAAATTTCTAGATTCACCCAATAATAATGGGCTTTCTTTAAAAGGAAATCTCACAACAAACTTTCCTGTTAATATGTCTCGAGAAACAGTTTGATTAAAATAATCCTCACAATATTGTTCGTCCTTTGTTAATGGAGAGGATTCAGATGGAACCTCTTCAATATCCCAAAACTTTTGAAGGTCATTGTTGACAATAAAATTGCATTTTATTGTTCTTTCAATTGGCATATTATTATTAAATGAACCTGATACAACATAACCAAAAACTGTATTTATTAAAAGCGGTTTGTGTTTACCCAGGCTTATTTTTTCATTACAAAGTATGTTCCAAAATAAATCAGCACCTATTAGAATGTCTACCTTTTTAGATACATTAAATTGTGGATTTGCCAGAATTATATTATCTGGAATTGGCCATTCTGAAATATTAATCTTTTGAGAAGGTAAATTACTTGTTATTTTCGGAACTACTAGACACATTAAGTTAGCCTGAAAATCATTTATTGACGAACTGAGTAATATTTCGCATTTATGCTTTAAACTTGAACCAATATCATTTAATCCGGACACATACATATTCACCTTGCTTACCTCCAAACCCAAACGTTTCCGTAATGACTCTGATACAAATGAACATTGGCTTCCAGAATCTAATAATGCCATAACATTATGTAATTTACCATATTTATCTTGCACATTAACTAAAGTGATGGATAAAAGTACACATTTTTCTTTATTTAAATTGTTACTAGTACAAATAATTGAAGAACCATTAAAGGAGTTATCAGTAGCAGGTGCAGCTGTCTCCAGTTGCTTAGCGTGGTCATCATGAACATTCAAAGGTTTTTGATTATCTCCTTGACTTTGTTATCGACGATCACCTTCCCCTAAAGGCTTCTTGTAATGAAGCAAAGAGCTATGCTTTCCCGAACACAACTTACATGATCCAGCATGGCATTTCTGACTATAATGTCCAAAACACAGACAATTTGAACAAAGTTTGAATTGTTTTACCTTTTCCCATCTTTGCGGAACTGATAATTTTAAAAATCTTTCACACGAGTAAATTAAATGGTCTCTCTTACAAAAATTACATTTTGAGTCAGAATCATCAGATCCTTTTCCAAGGAACATACGTATTCTTGTTTTATTACCATTCGGATAAACATCTCTAGTTTTCTGAACACTATTTATTTCAATAGTTTCAAGAAAGTCGGCCCTATTTTTTTAAAATTCAAAAAATATGCTAAGAGTTGGCAAAGTTTTATCATTACGTGACTGTTCCCATTCTCTATTTGTATTTTTATCTAATTTCAATGAAATCATATGTATAATCAGTGCATCCCATTGATCAGTAGGAAGCTTTAAAGTCTTCAGAGCCCTAAGATGCTTATTTACCGAGTCAATTAAGTGTCTTAATCCTATAGATGACTCTTTTATTAAATTCTCTACTTCAAAAAGCGACTTTAAATGGTTGTTCACTAATAATCTAGGATTATCAAATCTTTCGCACAATAATGTCCAAGCATCATTATAATTATGTGCCGCAAACTCTAAACTACTTATAATTTTTAAGGCATCTTCATCCAAACAAGATCGTAAATAATGATATTTTTGAATATCAGACAAAGAGGAGTTATTGTGAAACAAAGCTTGAAAAGTATCTTTGAATTCAAGCCATTTGCTCGATTCGCAATTAAAAATGGGACATTTGATTGGTGGTAATTTAATAGCATTTAAATCATTGGCAACATTAGGAGCTACGGAAGCTACAGAATTAGAGATGATTGAATGTACAGATTGGGCATCACTTTTTTTGTCAACTATATATGTATCTAAAACTCCCTTAGCTTTAGCTAAAATATTAAAATATGAATCAGTAAAATTTGATCTTTCTTGATATTGCTTATCAAGTTGATCCAACGTACAACACATTTCAATATCATCTTGGACTTGTTCAAATTCAATAATCAACGTTTCTAACTTATCAACCCTAATCTGCAATTCAATAATCTCTTTTGAATCAAAATGATCATCAACTCCAAATTTGACTTGCAAAGCCTCGAAATATTTTGAAAAATGTGTCAATTTGTACTTGATATTACCGCGTTTACGCATTAAATTGTCAAGGTCAGACATATTTTTGTATTAACCTAAAACCGTTGAAAAATCAAATTTAGCTGGCAGCCAAATGAAACCATATAAGTAAACAACACAACAATAAAACTGTCAATAAATCGTTAACATCAAATTGCAATAATTTTACAAAATGTAAATCTCTCAAAACGATCTTGAATAACAGAACAACTCTCGCAATAATCAAAATCAAGAAAACAGAATCAAATGTTAATAATTGCTCTCATAAAACTGCTTTCTTTAACCCACCATAATCAGCAATCGTAATCGTGCAATAAATACGTACCAGAATAAAAATTAATTGCCCTTAATCAAATCTACAAATCAAAGTTAGTTTAAATCATCAATTTCCACGTAACAGTGAAATAATATTTCCCTAATTATCCCCTACAAATAAAAACTAAAACAGTACTAACAGTACTATACCTTATTACCAAAAAAAGGCAAAACTAAATCGATAATAATCAATCTTGTAAAGGATACGGGAATTATGGAATTGGTCTCACAAAATGTCTTCGTTCGTTAAACGTAAAATCTTCCCTCCAATTCTGTCCAATTTATCGGGCGAGATGGACCAAAACTATGGCTGGTGTTGCATCACCTCTTCAACGTAGCGGACTGTATAATAATCAAAATTGCACGTAACATAAAAGCTGCATTTATTGTAAAAAAACGTACATAACAAATATTAATTACGATGGGTGACAAGAGCTTAAATTGTACATCTTCAAAATTAATAATGTCTATTAATGTCTCTCACAAGGGTCGCGCGCTCGCTCCCTCCCTCTCGCTGCTGCCGAAGTCCTACGAACCATCTTCGTAAACCGACGGAATGGCGGGTTGAAGTTTGCAGGGTTGCACGATTGTGTACGTTGCCTTACCAGCTCGTAAAACTTAAAAATTAACCTTCTGATACTGTCCGTAACTGCCTTGATATGATCTTTCCAGGATAGATTTTCATCGACAAGGATGCCAAGATATTTGAGACTTTTTGTTCTTTTTATCATTTTGTCACAGTTGCAATAAGGAGGGACAACACTGCAAAATGGTTCATGAATTTTTAGATTCTGAAAATTAGGCAAATTTCGAACTGATAATGAGAAAGCCAAAAAGTTAGTTTTAGTAATGGTTAGTGACAGTAAACTGCCATCAAGCCACTGTTTAATTTTTTGTATAGTTATTTCTGCTTTAGTTTTAGTTTCATTCCAGCTATCCCCACCAACCACTATGGCAGTATCATCCGCAAAGCAATATACATCAGCCTCAGAAATCAATGACATTAGGCTATCTATGTATATAATAAACAGCAAGGGAGAAAGTACTGTGCCCTGTGGCACACCATATTCCATCTCTAATCCCCCACTATGTTCGTGATTTTCACTCTTTGTATCCTACCTGATAAATATGATTTTATTAAATTATTTGGAGTTCCCCTAATGCCTATATTGTCAAGCCTGTCAATGAGAATATGGTGTGCCACAGTGTCAAACGCCTTCCGCAAATCGAGAAAAATACCTATTACATTTTTTCCTATATCAAGATTCTTTAAAATTTTCTCTGTAACCAGACACAAAGCATTTTCTGTACTCAACTTTTCTCGGAACCCAAATTGATTTTTATTTAGCAATTTATAGTATTCCAAAAAAAATAAAATCTGCTTTTTTAGGCACTTTTCTATTAACTAGTGCTAGTGAGAGCTATTGGCCTGTAATTACTAATATCTTTTTGGTTTCCGGATTTATACAAGGGGATGACAATGGCACTTTTAAGGACTTTAGGAAAAACATCCGTCTCAAAAACTGTGTTAACAATATGTGTTGGTGGTGTAACTTTACTAAATCTGAGCAAATGCAGTCATCTCCTCCCTTGATTCCTTTTTTTAAAAAAATTATTTGAATTAAAACGTTCCCTGTGTAACAGGCCTTAAAAAAAATGAGTGACTTACCCTTGTCCCTTGTCCCTTGAAATGCATTTACAGATTTTATGTTCCTGGCTATATTTTTTGCAATACTGCTAAAATAGACGTTAAATTCTTCAGCAATTTCCTGTTTATCTGAAATTTCTACAATATTATTATTTATGACACTTTTTATTTCTAGATTACTAGTCTGCTCACTTGTGGCCTCTCTAATCAATTGCCAAAGTTTCCTTGGGTTTTTCACATTCAGATCAGCACGAGACTTGTAATCAGAAAACCTTAACAGCTTTATGAGTTTTGAAAGCGTATTTCTGAAAATTTTGTGTCTGTTCAATAAGAGTATACTATTTTTGTTCATCATGCATTCCTTTTTTAACCTATCCCTATTCCTTATAGATACCAACAAGTCCTTGGTTATCCATGGTTTTAATCTATTTGCTTTATTTGATATTTTTATTATTTTAGTTGATTTTTCTATGTAATTTTTTAGCCTATCTATAAAATTGAAAGTACAGACATTTGTATCTCTGGTACCAGTAACATCATCCCATTTTTCACTCGAAATCAATGTTGAAAGTAATTTATGATATGTTTTTTGATAATATTTATTACGATTTGTTTTATTTATATCATTATTTTCGAGTCTTATATTTATCAAAATAGGATCATGATCCGTCAAGCTATGTTCTAAGACTACAGAGAACACTCTATCAAAGATTTCTTCCCTACACTTAACAAAACAATGATCTAAGCACGGTAGGTTTTCTATGAATTGGTCTTTATTTGTAGAGAAGCACCTATAGGTTGCTAGTATGTCAATTTTTGTGTTATTTTTTTTGTAATGTAGCTTTTATAATTTTTAAATCATTGTGAGATAGCACTTCATGCTCTATATAATAATCCTGCTTAATATATAACACACAACCATCGCACAGTGGGACGGATTCGTTAATTCGCGATCGAAATCTATTGCTTCAAAACTAATAGCTATATTGAGCGGTAATTGCGGTATTACCTTAGCTAACCTAACATAAAATATCCTAAAATAACCTAACCTAAGCTAACCAAGCATAACCTCACCTAAACTGATTGTTTATTTGTGGGGTAATTGTTTTTTTACTATAACTGCTTGAAGACTTATTTTGCGATAAAATAAAGGAAGAACCCTCTAAATCTTTAAAGCTCACGTAGTTAATTGGTAATATGGTTAAAGGATGCGCATTTTAAAATAAAAAAAAATGGGAAGTTGTAAAAGTAAATAACTTTTCCCTATATAAATCGTGTTGATTCAAAAATTAAAATAATTGTTCGAATACAACTTAGAATAGTAAAAAATGCTATATTAATTCTTCCTCTTCAACTTCATCGTCCTCTTCTTCTACTTCTAAGAATTCTTTCTCATCATCTGCTTCTTCTTCTTCGTCCACACCTTCCTCTCTCTCCTCTTTTTCGACTTCATCTTCTGTCACAATTAACGATCGTATTTCTGCATCAATAATTTTCACTCTTTATTTTCTACAACTAAAGCTTCTAAGGTAATGGTCAGAGCTGAGCAAAAGCCTATTGAACAGGTCTTCGTTGTCTTTTATTTCACTGATTTTTCGTGCATATCCTTGCCGATATTTTCTGATATCCTTGTTTTTTGCTTCTTGGGCCTCTTCCGAAAATTCACCAATGGGTAGCAGGGCATTTTGAACAATAATTGGGCCATGTATTAACAGCTTGTGCACATATTTAGACATGTAGTACCAGTTGTCGTGGTTGCCTCAGAAAGTAATTGTGTAATTGTACCTTACCAGATTCTTTCACTTTCATGGCAGTGGCAAAAGACAATTCTTCGCTGGTCTCCTTGTAGCGAATGTCTTCTGTTTTTCGGCGTTTACTTATAACTGAACACTCATCGAATTCTTTAGATGGTCGGCCGACTGCAATAATTTAAAATTTTAGAGAACACTTACGTAGAAGAGGATCCTTGTGGGCAGGGAATAACTATCTCTGGGAAGACAATTTCTTTCTCTAGCCATTTCTGGTATTTCAGTAAAAATCGTTCATTACTTCGGTTCACACTTTTCCAATTTGAGAAATAGGAAATGAATTTCTAATAAATTGCGTCAAAGATGTAGTCACATTTGAATTGCCATTTGTGTTCTTTCAAAAATCTAAGACCTAGTTTTTACGATTTTTCATCATTTCCCATGAAAATTCAATCATTATTTGATGTAGTTTTAACCTTATTATAGGCATGTTTAATGTCATAAAATGTCCAAAATCAACACAACAGATCACAATAATTAGCACGAAAACTAGCAAAATAAATAACAATAAAATTACACAGAAATCACAGAACACCTCTTCCGTTCGAAAGCTTTAGAAGAACTGAACTTATTTGGTTTACAGCGCATACCGCATAACATTAATCCCTCTACCTGCCCGTTTAGGCATCAATCCCCCCATTAATCCCCCGTCCTGCCCCAAACGGGTAGGTAGCAGCAGCCGCTCTAATTTTTATTCAGTTCCTGGAAGTGCGAGAAACCCAAGTACCATTAGTTCGCAATCTATTGGCTTCTATTACTAAACGAAATTACAGATTATTTCTTAGAAGTCTATGAAAATACATTTGTTCTGAGAGCGGTTTTAAGGCTGATAATATCAAACATGCTCGCCAAAATGTTTTCTTCGCACTCTACCTTAGACGTCCCCCAAGGCAAGACTCTCCCCACCATATCGAACATCAACACTACCATGGCAGAAGTCAAATTTCATCACCGTGATATTCGCAAAATCCTTAAAAATCTAGATACGCAAAAGGCATCAGGACCATTAGTTCTGTTGCTTCGGCCGCGCTGGCAACACGTTTACCCATCCGCTCTGCGAAAACAAGTCAAAAAGTGAAGTGAGGTAAAATACGCTAACGACACAAAAAGCAGCACTATACTTTTCAGTGTAGTGTATGCTACCAAAAATCGTTTGACGTTGGCTCACGCTGGCGTATAAATTCGTTTGACGTTAGCGCAACAAGCGCAACACAGAGTGACGGCACGATCGTACCTAGAGTGCATGTATCTCGTCACTTTGTGAACACAGCAGCAGAACAACCCACCACAACAACGAAGAAAGCAGAAAATTCAGGCGGCAGGGAAGCCTGCACAACGAAAATTCCGCCGGAAGAGGCGATGACCGGAGCGGTGAGAAAAGAACGCGACAAATCTCCAGTAACCAAAGTGCACACAAGTAAGTTAAAACACACGTCAAACACTATAACTCAACACAAGACACATATTAAAATGGAGTCGTCTCTTATCAAAAAGCTCGAGGCAGAAAACCTCGAGCTTAGAAAAACTATCAATAAATTAAGACAAGACTCGGACAAAAGTCACAAACTTATTCATGAGCAGAGTGCTCAAATTGCACAACTTTTAGCAAAAATCAATGAACTTTCATCAGATATGAAAAACATGACGAATCATTTTAATGTGCCACAAATCATCACCAACACAGACACAACAACTCAACAAAACATTTCACAGAACATAGTGCCACCCCCCGCAGTTGAAACCAAGGAGGACGAAGAGATGGAAGACTCTTCAGACTCTGAAAAACCTTCCAAAATACCCAATTCAGAGGAATTCCCACCTTTGAAAAAATCAAAGAGAGACACAATCCCTCCTAATAATTTTCCAGCCACTGTCAAACCAATATTAGCTGATTCGATGAAGAAGCACGCAGAGGCCAGTACATCGGCCCAAACTCAATCACAAATCAAAACCCTCCAACCAACCCCAAGTGCCCAATCAGCCCCCAAAAAATCAGATATGGTGCCTATCATCATCAGATGCCCCGAGCACTGGAAAGTAATATTCCAAGATTTGACAATTCTGAAACTTGGTTTCGGAAATGTTAAAAAATCAAAACTAGGCATTCAATTAACCCCAAATACTCCTGGAGACCATAGAGGCATCACAAGATACTTGCAGGGCAAAAAGTACCCGTATCATTCCTACTTCCTTCCGGAAGATAGGCTCCTAAATGTCATCATCAAGGGCCTAGATAACAAAATGAACATTGAGGACATTAAACACGACCTAGAGGACAGGGGCTATTCCCCCAAGGAGATCTACTGGCTGAAGGTCGGTAGGAGACGTCAGTTTCTTACCAACTCAGTCAAAGTACTTCTTCCTCAGTCCGACATCAAAATTTTGGAAGAAGACAGAATTAATTACATGCCAGTCAGTGTAGAGCTTCAGAGAGGAAGCATTAACAAAATTGAAACTCAATGTCACAAATGCCAGCAGTTTGGGCACACCATCTCAAACTGCTACGCCAAACCTGTGTGCCATAGGTGCGCAGGTCCGCACTTTTACAAAGAGTGCACCAAAACCACTGATACCCCAGCAAAGTGTTGCAACTGCGGGGGGGAACACCCAGCTAACTACTCACAATGCTCTAAAAACCCTAACTTCAAGAAACCTCTGCCACAAACACGGCCAGTGAACACAAACATATCATTTGCACAAGTCACAAAACCACAACAACAACAACAACAACCACAACAACAAGCTCCAAAACCTACACAAACAACACCCACAAACAAAAACATAAACACAAACTCCCAAGCGAGTGCAATGCCGCAAGCAAACGGACTAATTGCTCTTCTTACTATGTCTGAACAAGACATAGTAACAAAACTGAATAAAATTTCAGAAATTATAAATAAAAACCCAACATTGAGACTATTTGCTAATCTCAATGGCTAACAAACCAAAGCACTTATTTTTAGTCAGTTGGAACGCGAACTCTCTTTACCCCAAAAGACACGAGTTTGCTGACTACCTGACTGAAAATAACATAGACATTGCACTCGTACAGGAAACATTCTTACGCCCACAAACAAGATTACACATCAAAAACTACACAATCTATAGAAATGACAGGGCGCAGCGTATGGGGGGCGGCACTGCCATTTTTGTAAAAAACAACATTACACATGACGCAATACAACCACCACAGTCAGACATACTGGAGGTGACAAGCATCAAAGTCAGTCTAACTGACGGAGACATTGTCATTCATTCAGTATACAAACCACCACAACACAACTTACCACTAGATGAAACCACAAAACTCTTCAACTACACACTGCCAGTTCTTGCAGCAGGAGACTTTAACTGCAAACATAGATCTTGGGGATGCAGGGCCACCAATGCAGGTGGCACTGCATTACTAAGAGCTTCGCAAGAACTGCACTTCACAGTACAAGCACCACTTGAACCCACACACTTCCATCACGAACGCTCAGATATACTAGACATAGTACTTACTCAAAACATCGCACACAATGTTGTGATTGACAATCTGGAGGATTTATCCTCATCAGATCATTCTCCGATTGCCATCACAATAAACAACATACACGAACACAAACAAGCAAACATACAACAATTCATACACTGGAACATATTCAAAGAACACTTAACACAAAACATGCACAACTTACCATACATCGCCTCCAAAGCGGAACTAGACAACGAAGTTGCTAGGTTCACTGAGGAGATACAAGCAGCCATAAACGCAGCCACAAAAACAGTACACACAAATCAAAACAACCCATACTCGCTTCCACAAAACATAAAAGACAACATAAGGCTCCGAAACAGGCTAAAACGATGAGCCAAACTAACAAACAATCGAGACTTAAACACACTAGCAAACAGACTCACGAATACAATCAAAACAGACATAAAAACTCACAAAAACAACTCATGGACAGAATACATCACAACAGTCAACCCACAAAACAACTCTCTATGGAAAATCGCCAAAAGGATGCAAGGTCGCAACAAAGTGACATATCCTAACATCCATGGACTGAGAGGAATGGTGTATTCCAGCGAAGAGAAGGCTGAGGCTTTCGCAGACTCGCTGGAATCGCAATTCACCTTAGGCGATGGGGCCCAGGATATAGATCACGAGGCAACCATAGAGAGAAACTACAGAGAAATACTAACTTACGAAAACGAACACCAAGACGACGAAACAAGACCAACAAACACCGCAGAGATTGCGCAAATTATTGCGCAATTAAACCCGAAAAAAGCACCCGGCTACGACAACATACCAAACAGAGCACTAAAAAACTTACCACAAACAGCCATACTCAAATTCACTTACATAATAAACACAATACTATCACTAAAACACTTTCCAAAATCTTGGAAAAAAGCAAAAATAATACTAATCCCTAAACCTCACAAAAACTTGATCTTTCCTCAAAACTGGCGACCTATCAGCTTGCTCTTATCGCTGAGCAAGCTGACGGAGAAGGTTATGTTGGAGAGATTAAACTCACACATATCACAAAACAATCTGATCCCAGACGAACAGTTTGGGTTCAGAAAACAACACAACACCGAGCTCCGACTTGCCAGGCTTGTTGAGGAGGCGACAAGAGGACTGCAAAGACGGGCATCGACCGGAGTTGTAGTCCTTGACGTCGAAAAAGCCTTTGACAAAGTGTGGCATGAAGGACTCATACACAAACTAGACAGACTACACAATCTTCCACCACCACTAACTCAACTCATAGCCTCATTCCTCAAACACAGATCCTTCACTACACAAATATACACAGCACTATCCACCACAAGGCGCATAGAGGCAGGAGTCCCCCAAGGCTCTCCTCTGTCGCCTACGCTATACTCATTATACACAACAGACATACCTAGACACCCAAACACTAAACTCTCCATATACGCAGACGACACATGCATATTCTCAATAAACAACAATCATACAAGACTCAAAAATCACATACAACAACACTTAGACTCCATATACGAATGGGCAGAAACTTGGAATATTAAAATTAATGAAGAAAAAACACAGGCCTTGCTCATAACAACTAAACGTAATAAACCTATTCCAAATTTAAATCTCGAAAACTCAGTAATAAGATGGTCAAACTCTCTTAAATATCTAGGGGTAACCCTAGATAGCAAACTCACTTTTCAAAAGCACATTCAAGCAAAAGTTAACGAAGGCATTGCAGCCAAACAAGCTTTCTATCCATTAATTAACAGAAATAGTAAAATGTCACTAAAGAACAAACTAATGCTCTAAAATCAGATAATAAAGCCCAAAATTCTATATGGAGCCATAGTATACACACATGCATGCAAAACAAACAAGAAAAAAATTCAAACATTCCAAAACAAAACACTCAGACAAATTGTGAACGCACCTTGGTACGTTCGCAATGCAGACATTCACAACGATCTCAAAGTAGACACAATAAACACATATCTGGCAGGCAAACACACAATATTCTTAGAACAAGTTCGCAACCACACAAACCCAATCATACGAACACTATTCAGCAGAGTAGCACATCCAAACAGAACAGCACATAAAAGCTTAGAGCACTAAATCACAACACATTACACAAGGAAAAAAAAATAAAAAAACCCAAAAAAATAATATCAATATCATTCTATCTTCAAAATTTAAAATTTCCAAAAACTCAAAATTTTCAAAAACTCAAAAAATTTTCAAAATTTCTAAAAGGTTCGTTCTTTTCGAAAAATCAAAAATCTCACTCTAAAAATTTTTTAAAAATTTTAAGTCAAATTTTTTCAAAATTTTCAAAAAATTCTAAATCACATAAATCACTAACAAAACTAGAATGATTCAAAAACAGCTGGGGACGAGAGCATCGCTGATGCCCTAGGCCGGGTTCCCGCCTAAAAACGGGGGTGTACAGGCATTAAGGGACTGCACGGGGTAGCTCGCCGTATGGGCTCCATGCGTAGAAGTAGAGTCAGGGGATAACACCCTGCGTATCACGTGCAGTTCTTTCCTGGGGTGATCGTTTTGGACTTGCGGAGAAATCTGCATAATCCAAAGCGATCAGCCTCGCCTAGGTGTCTACAGTTATTCTCTTGTCAGCTCAAAATCGCAAATCAAACAATACTCGCTCCTTCACTAACCGGCACCAAGAATTCAACACCACGAAGACCAAGACGACACACCGTTTTTTTCAGGCTTTTTTCTCTGTCTTACGGAAAAGGGATTTACCCATCTTCTTGGAAAGTCGCTCGAGTGCAACCTGTTCCAAAGAAAGGCAAGAAAACCACGCCCTTAAACTATCGTCCAATTGCCTTGCTTCCAATAATCTCCAAAGTCATGGAACGTGTAGTCAATCAGCAACTGCTCAAGTACCTCGAGAACAACAAAATAATCAGCGATAATCAATACGGCTTTCGCAAAGAGAGATCGACAGGAGATATATTGGCCTATGTCACTCATATATGGAGTAGGGCAATTGAGAACTACGGAGAGTCTCGAGCGATTGCGTTGGATATTTCAAAGGCATTCGACAGAGTTTGGCATGACGGACTGCTCAACAAACTACCGTCATTCGGACTGCCAGCCTCTCTCTACAGCTGGCTTGCCAGTTTTCTTAAGAGCCGATCTCTGCACGTTGCAGTCGATGGACATATCTCGGACACATTCACCATCAACGCGGGCGTGCCTCAGGGCGCAATACTTTCACCAACTCTGTTCCTCATCTATATTAATGACCTGCTGACCGAAGCATATAATCCTGTTTACAGTTTTACAGATGACAGTACCCTTGTCTCCCACTTTAGATCAGAAAAACCCTTACCAGCGACTGAGACTCATCACCGCAGACAGGAGCAGATTACAGCAATTAATCAAGACCTGGAGAAAGTTCAAACTTGGGGCGCCCGAAATCTGGTCCAGTTCAATGCAGCAAAGACCCAAGCAGCCACGTTTACCAAGAGGGCCAATACAGCGGGCCCTGACATTATTATGGCAGGGTCGACCATTCCTTCATCCTCGTCAATCGGACTGCTGGGTATCTCGGTCAACAGCAATATGTCCTGGCATGACCACGTTGCTAACATCGCAAAATCAGCCTCCCAGAAGCTTGGTGCGCTATTTCGCAACAAAAAACTCTATACACCGCAGCAGTTGCTCTTGCTCTACAAAGCGCAAATAAGACCGTGCTTAGAATATTGCTCACATATCTGGGGTGCCGCACCAAAGCACACCCTAAAGCTGCTGGATTCCATACAGAAGAGAGCAGTGCGTCTCGTCGGCGATCCGGAGTTGACCCGGAATCTAGATAGTCTGGAACACCGCAGACATGTAGCCGAGATATCTCTGTTTTACAGATACTTTCACGGCAGATGTTCCCAGAATTTGGCCCGCCTCATCCCGCCCCTGGCAGCTCCTGTCAGACAGTCACGACAGACGGCAAGAGCGCACCAGTTCGTCGTACAACTGGAAACTCCTAGAACATCGCTTTACAAGAACTCCTTTGTCTGGCGCACTGCATCACTGTGGAACTCACTCCCAGAACATCTGTTTCCCACTAATTAAAACTTACAAATATTCAAGAGCCGTCTCAATCAACATCTTCGCACACACACCGCTCGTCGAGCGCCATAGGGTCTCCCTTTAGTGTCATAAAAAAAAAAAAAAAAAAAACCCTATCAGAACTCTATATATACCAAAATGTAGCCAAAAGATCAAACTTTCACTTTGTAACCGAATTAATATAATATTATTATTCTGCAAGTTTGTAGGAGTCGGCAGATTATCGCTTTTTGGTCAGTAATATTAGCATTTATGAAATTCAGCGATTCTTTAATGTTTAACAACTTATATCTTTTATTTGCATTCTACAATGCATCTAATTTTTTGTCAGAAGTTTATTGGTGGTCTATTGAATATTATTTGCGAATTTTAGCGTCAAAGGATAAATTTAAAATTGTGGATTTCGATCGCGAATTAGCGAATCCGTCCCACTGTGCATCCCATCTATTCAGTGTGCTCTGATTAAAAAAACCTTAGATAACCTGGGGTACCAAAGCTATCTGGGTCATGGACATTGTGTGACTCAGACATTATAATTATATCAAAATTTTTGTTAGATGACTCGAGAAAAACTAAAAACTGGTCAAAATTTTGATAAATGCTTCTTATATTGACATGAATCATATTAAAATCTCTTAAATGGTTGTCAAAAAAGGGATATTATCAATATTATCACATGTCTTAGTATCACACTTTTTATAAAGATCCATAAAATTTGTTATTTCCATACCTGTGAGATATTTAAACAATGGGTCTTTTATAAACTAAGCTATTTACCTAAATGGGGTAGCTCACTTCCCTGTCTTATTTTTATTGGTGCATCGTGTTCAGTTTGTTTTAGATATATTACTCCATTGACACAGTAAGCTGCCTTGTAGTCTTTCTCCTTCCTTAACTCTCGTACTGCCCTGAACAATATACGATTGCCGACTGGTAGATCCTCATTAAAATATATTTTTTTTCACCGATTCCTTCGAGTTTACATTTCTTTAAATTAATGCCCTTGAGTTGTCTGATCTTCTTCATAACTTCTTTTTAGTGTGTTCATTGCTGAATTTTGCCAAAATAGGTCCATCCTCGTTTCTACCTATTCTAGCGCACTCCATTATATCACCCTTAGCCGACTGCAACTCCATAGCGTCCATAATATTGGTAAGAATTCTGCGAGCATCTAGTTTGTTTTGTTTTGGCATTCCCTCAATAATTAGGTTGTTCGCCCTATCCTTAGTTTCCAAGTGATCCAACCTAGCTTCTAACGTTTCTACTTTCCTAGTTAATGTCTCATTTTCTTTACGAAGGCTAGAGAAATCTTTAGTGATCTGCTCCAGCCTATCTTTCTGGTCATCAAAGGCATCAGATATGAATTGGACTGACCTTTCTATCTCCAACAGTTTCATATCAATTTTCTTCTCAATAGGGTGTAGGAAATGTTTTAAAGGTTCCTCTATGATCCTTTTGAGCCTTGCCTCATCCATCTCTAAGGGGGTAATTTCGCTTTTTTCACTACTTTGCGAGATTTTTGGGAACTAACCTCACTTTTTGCCGCGTTTTCACAACAAACAATTTTTCTGCCCTTATTGATGAACCCCAGTCGTGCACTACAGCTGGGATGATAGCTTGAACTGCACTTTAAACACTCATAGGCTTCTACTTCTATTTTTTTACAATATTTACACTTTTTTCGGACTTGTTAAAATTTGCATCAACATCCATATCTTAACCTTCTTAAGAAAAAATAAATGTAAAAAAAATGAAAAAAAAAATGGAACATGAATGGAAGAAATAAATATTAACCGATAACCGAGGGCACTTTAATCCAACTTTTCTTTTCTTTGCACTGCGACCTTTTACCAACTTTGCAAAAAAGCCACCAAATAGAATAAAAACATTTTACGTGCAGTATAGTAATAACCAAACACTGAGGTGGCAGACGAAAAGTGTCACCATTTTATTTGGTTACCCATGCAATTACACTTCTCTTTTTTCTTTAATAGCCAAGAAGCTTGCCCTATCCCATTGCGCCACTTTTTATAAAAATAATTTGTGAAATTAATGGTCTCTAAAAGAAAAGTAATTACGCTACTTAGAGAGTACAGCTTGTTCAGCTGGCTGCTAGACTAATCCATCTTTTTTGTGCCCATCCGGGAATTCGGCTACACCCGAAAAGTAATTAAATAAACGCCTTTAGCGGGAACTGATTTATTTATTTGTTTCAGTGTGCATGTTCAGGCTTTTTGCGCCTTTTTTTTGCTTGCGTCTCTATTAGCTTAATCTATTTTGCGTTTAAGTGCCATTGTTTAGTCAGATATTTTTCCGCAAATTTATTGCATTTACTTTGGATGGACTTGTTATCTTATTTTGGCTCAGACGTTTACAATTCTAACCCAAACTAAATTTAACCAAATTTAAGAATAAGAGCAGGAACGGATGAAGCCATTCAAAGCCTTTAAATAATTTAAAAATAAATATATTAAATGTATCCATTTTCAACTTATTAATTATTACATTTAGTTCTTCAAAAACCAACCAATTAATAAGACTCAACAGGATGCATTTAGCGTGAAGCCCGAGGTTATCAAACCCTTGTAAGTTTTAACTCCAAATTTTCAAATTTGTTGACAATCAGTTAATTAATTCTAAGTTTCTTGACCTTCTGTGAGACAAAATCTCCTTCCTTTGGGGCTGAACGTCTGTCAGTGATCTTTTCTATGCCGACCTAGAGAGTTTCCGGTTCCATTTAGCCAGATAGAGGCCTTTTGTCGAGGTAATTGTATTATCTCGTATTACTTACATGGTGGAGACGTAGCTTCGCAGTGAACGCCGCCGCCGATGGACTTCATGCCTGCAAATCTACTAGATATAAGTAGGATATACCTTTTTTAACTAATGACCTCTTATTATCTCTATTATCGTTATTTACCATTTGGTTTAATGAATTTACCGTTAAACGACTGTAGGTCGTTTGTTTTCCATGTCATATTTATTACTGTTATGTAGAACTCCATTTATTTAGGTAACTAAAAAGTTCTGTATTAACTTTAGCAAAGAATATCTAGTAATGCTACATAGTGTATATTCTTATAATCTACGTACGCATATCAATTGCGTCAGTCAGTCTTGTATTCTATTTATTTATTTATTTATTTATTACATACGTAGCAACAGCACTGGTGCCAATTACAGATACATCTTATATCTACATCACTGTGGAACTCACTCCCAGGTCATCTGTTTCCCACTACTTACGACTTATAAATATTCAAGAGCCGTGTCAATCAACATCTTCGCACACACACCGCTCGTCGAGCGCCATAGGGTCTCCCTTTAGTGTGTGTGCCACTGCCATAAAAAAAAATCTAGGCATAAAATCAAACAAAGAAAGGCAATCAAGCAAACTCAAATTAAAATTGTATCTAAATCAATATCAGATGCATACAAATTAAAAAAATAACACATTTTGTAAATTGGAGA
>MU186152.1:1591-36237 GCA_016904865.1 Pissodes strobi | reverse complement strand
AAAAGTTGTTAATATTTAGATAAACAGTTTAATAGAATCCAGATGTTTATTTTATTAAGCTAACTTTAATTTTTACGATATTCTTATTTAGGACTGTTTGTTGAGTAATTAACAAATAGTATTACATAATTGGCGCCCAACGTGGGGGCCGATTACAAATTTCGGAAAAAGTTACGAAATTGCAATATTTGACTTATGCCAATGAAGCGGAGCATGTCAAGTTTCACAAATAGATATTATAAAGCGTTTAACAGTTAATGATTTTTGTTACAAAATATTATGGAGCGAGGAGTCTTAATTAAGTACATCGGGAGTCTCAATAGAAAACAGCACACCACTGGGCCCCTGAAGATTTATTATTATCCAGAATATATTCCCGATATAATCCACAGGGACAAGGTATCGAATGAAAAACAACCAAAGGAAGAAGCAGGCAGAGTTTCAAGTAAGAAATGAAGCAAAAGTTTGGTTGGACCTTATTTAGATTTTCAGGTTCTGGATTAAAGCAAGAGATCATTTGGAACCGATTTGGAGTTCTTGGTAATGTCGGCCAACGACGCATGGAATAAAAACAAATAGGTCAAAGAAAGGTTGTATTAGAGCAGTCACAGAAGAAGTGGCAAGAATGAAGGTTCGTTGGGCAGAACAAGTAGCCACTCTGTAGATAAATGCGAATAGTAATGAGGCAGATCCAGGGCACTAAAAAGTCACAGGACGAGTACAGGAAAGATAGGCCGATGATAGAAGCAAGCATATAGTGAATATATGGAACACAGAATAGGAATATGTGGAGAGCATTGGAGCAAAAGATTATGTGGAACCAATTTGGATTTTTGGTTCTGTAGGCCAACGAGGCACGACAGAGAAAGAACGCGCTAAAGAAGTTAGAGAAGAAGTGGGAATGATGAAGACGCGTTGGGCAGATCACCCACCTACCTAGAGAAGGGCTCTCTAGGTAGATGCGAAGAGTATGGAACAGATGCAGGCCAAGAAATGCGTCACAAGATGGGTACAGAAAGATAGGAGGATGATACAAGAACAATAGCAAGCAAATAGTGAATATGTGCAACACCGAAGAGGAATACAATGGAAAGGATTGAAGTAAAAGATAATTTCGAATCGATTTGGATTTTTTGGTTCTGTAGACCTAGATTAAAGAAGTCACAGTATCTGGAGAGAAAGAGGTGAGATAGTTGGATATTATAGGAATTCCCCAAAAGCACTTATCCTTATACAGAGTTGCAGTACATATCGACAGGCTAAGATTGGATAGAATATACCAAGAAAGGGGCAATGGAAACATGGAGAGGTAAGTTTACTGGAAAGGACGTTCATATATTACACCGAGGGCTCACGGCTGGCAGGAGAACAGTCCTCCGGAGCGGGAGTCTTGTTTGCGACCAGCGGCACCCTTGAAAGAACGCAACAGGCAGTGCTCCAAGCAGAGATATACAGTAGTAATTTGCTCAAATGCTTGAAACCATTGGCCCCGAGCAAGAGAGTGGACCTGGGGGTGGCGGTTTGTTTCCAGCAGATACGCTGCCTTTGGCAGAGAGAGCGAGGCACGCCTGCCTTCTTCTTCAGGTCAGGAGTATTGCAGGATGAGGAAACGTGCCTGCTATAGAAAAATATACTGGCTCTTATCGGGAAATCTGGAGAGGAATAGAGATTGGGTTGGTGGTGGAGCGGAGATCTAGGATATGCTACAAGCCCCTTCACCCCTCGGGCCTCTCAGCAAGACCTTTTGGCCCTTCCTACCATATTCAATTATCCTAGTAACCAACAACAAATTCATTACCTTAAGGAGAGTACTTTTCGCGATATTGAGACCATTGTTTTTGAGAACATGATATCAAATGACTGCAACTTATCTACCTCGGTTAGTTATGATCTATTAGGCTTAAAGGACAATTTATATTGTTTGTGCCTGGTTTAATAAGAATGCAAAGCATACGCCGCTTGTTATTTTTAGAAAATGGTTTCATTTGACAATTAATATTGGCAACATTGACGAACCCCTTTATTTCCCGGTCCTGATACATCGAGACAATTACGATTGACGGATGCGTATGTTACCGGGTGAAATTTAAGTACGAAGGCGCTTGTTAATCGGAACCGGCAAATAATTGCTATAACGATGTACTCTAAAATTACATTGTGCTCGTCTGTAGCGAAACGTGCATCATGTTCGGTGCTTTTTCATTCCCAAAATAACGGAACACGTTCTCTATTTCGTACTTTATACGCGCTTTTCAGTTAATAAGACGAAGGGCATAATAAAGAGACTTTAGGGCCCGGACCGTATATTTAGAGCAGCAGAAATACATTTTGGAACGGGCTAAAATTTTGCAAGGTTATATATTTAATTAATAAATACGGACAATTTTATTAGCAGGTAAAATAAAGTTAAAAAAACAAAAATATTGTCTTAATAAAGGATTAATTGTCATTGTATATTAATAGGAAATCAATGTGCCAATTATCATGGTGATTATACAAATAAGACTCGTTTCGATAACTAAATGCTCAGTGCCTTAAACACACATTTGTCCCTGAGATTTAACTGCAAATTATGCATTGAAAGAAAAAGTGGTGCGAGCTTCACAGATTTCTCCAAGGCATTTGATACCATGATTAATTATTATATTCTTCAATTTGATTTTTCTAAATTATTATATTAGACGGATTGCAAAATGTTGACCATAGAGATGATGCTAATATTTTGCAGGCAGGTAGTTTTTTTTTTTTTTTTTTTAAGGCGATGAGGAATCTTTCAAAGATGCCGCCCCTGATGGTCTGCCGAGCATGCACGATTCTAACCTCTCTAGAGGTCAGCCTACGTACTAAACCCCTCCGCCATTATCGAAGTATCTCATCCTCCTGGAACTGCTATGGGCATTACTTCGGGAGGAAGAAAAAAGAGAGTTGGTTATAAATCATTGACCCTCCTTTCTGCCTTTCTGACTTCATTTTCTTTTCTATCAACTATCAGTTTGGCGCAGTTGCTTACAACCCTCCAGTTCTCCCCGTTCTCAAGCATTTTCCCTACAAGGTTTTCTGGGGTAATTCTTCCAACGTTGTTTTCTAGGGTGTTTCTTTGTGTTTCCCACCTAACGCACACAAAGAACGTGTGCTCTACTGTGTCTACTTCAGTGCAATATAAACATTGATCGTTTCCTGTATGCCGAAATCTGTGTCTGTATGCCTGTAAGCAACCATGTCCGGACAGCAGCTGTGTGATATAGTAGTTCACTTCTCCGTGCTTTCTTTCCACCCATTTCTTTAGGTCTGGTATCAGTCTTTTCGTCCATTGGCCCTTGTTAGCCTCTTCTTGCCACTCCTGCTGCCATTTTTCTAGCGTAATCTCCCTTGCTAGTTTTTTATTCACCCCTTTCTGTACGGCACATCTTTCTTTTACCGCTAGGTGGATTGGTGGCGTTTTAGCGATGACTAGCAGTGCTGCAGTTGAGGTGGTTCTATAGGCGCAGACGATCCTTATTGCAGCTTTCCTTTGTACGCTCAGAAGTATATCCCTATAGGTCTTCTTTTTCATGGCTCGTTGCCATATAACTGCCCCATACATGATTATTGATTGAGCTACCGCGAGAAGTACCCTTCTCATTCCCTCTCGGGGGCCTCTGATGTTTGGCAGTATTCTGCTTAGGTTTCCTATAGCTTTCTCCGCTTTTGCTGCAGCGTTCCTTACATGTTGGCCCATTCTCATGTTTCGGTCTAATGTGACCACTAGGTATTTTATACACTCCTGGCTTCTGATTGTCATGTCTTCGGCTTGAACTGTAACTTCTTTCACTGTCCGACCTCCTGCGAGGATCACTACTTCAGTTTTCTGCGGGGCTAGGCTCAATTTCTTGATTCTCAGCCACTCTGTGATGCATCTTAGTGCCGCATTTGACTTGTTCTTCAGCTCTTCCTCGTCTTTTCCTGTAGCTACAATGGCTAGATCATCCGCGTATCCTATCAGGCTAACGCCTCGAGGAACGGGGGTCCTAAGGACACCATCGTAGTAGAGGTTCCAGAGCGTTGGACCCAGTACGAACCCTTGGGGCATTCCACAAGTCATCTTCATTCTTCCAGCAGTTCCTATGAAGAGCCATCTTTCTTCTAGGTAGCTTGCTATCATATTATATATGTAAGGAGCTATTCGTCTTCTTTTTATTTCTTCTAAAATTCCACTCCATGGAGCTGAGTTGAAGGCATTGCGAACGTCTACTGTTACGAGCAAACATCTTTTCCTCCCAGCCCTCTCATTAGCTTCGTCCGCGATTTCCTGGGCCCTTTGTAGCGCGTGGCTAGTAGATCTTTTGTCCCTAAATCCATATTGTTCCTCGGCTAGGTCACCAGTCCGTTCAATTTCGATTTTCAGTCTTCCGAGAATTAACTGTTCAAATACTTTACCCAGAACATTTAAGAGGCAAATGGGCCTGTAGGATTTATCTGCCTGTCCTTGTTTGATTTTCCCAATAAGTACGAGTTCTGCGGTTTTCCATTCTTTGGGGAAGCTTCCTTTTATCAGCAAACTATTTAGGATTTTAAGGACGTTCTCCGGGTGTCCTCTAATTACCGCCTTTATGATTTCCGTGGATATCTTGTCTGGCCCTGGTGCCTTTTTTTCCTTTATTTTATCTGAAGCTATAAGAAGCTCTTTTATGGTGAAGAGAGGTATTTTCGGTGTGCTGGTTTGAATTCTGTCCCAGTCGCTTACCAGATGTTTAGGGAATAGAGTTTCTGCCACGCTCATTTGTTTTTCGTCACTCAGGTCAGTTGCCGGGGCTCTTATCAGCTTATCCATGACAATTTTGTATCCTTTTCCCCATGTGTCGTGTTCTACCTCCTCTATGACTTTTTTCCAGGCGTCAGATTGGGCCCTGGCAATGGCCTCTTTTAGGCTTAAGCGGCTTTCTCTATAAGTATATTTTGCTTCTGCTTTGCGTACCGGGTCATTTTTTTTGTTTTCCCTTGTCACTGTTCTTTTTGCTTTCATGCACGCTCTTCTTTTCTCTGCGATGTCCTCCGTCCACCAATGCACCGGTTTTTTGTGTCTAAGTCCTTTTCTTTTCTTCAGTACTTTATCGCAGGCTTCTGTGATGACTTCGCCCAGAGTTTTTGGATCTATTATTCTGTTATGGCCTTGCTCCATCTTCATTCCAACTTCCTTTACGAGTTCACAGATTTTCTCTTTTTTAATGATTCAGCCTCCGTGTCCCTTACCGATATTCAGTTGTCTTGTCCCTTTTTCTCTTATTTCGTATACGTATATGTTGGTGGAAACTAAGTGTTACAGCTTCTAGAACCTTCCAGTTGTTCATACGTTTAGCGGTGTTTTTAGTGCCGAAGGTTAAGTGTATATATGATTTGGAGTCTCCACTTATAAACGTCGGAGTCCCACCTTGATTGAAAGTTATTAAATTTTCCTCAACTAACCATTCCGATAGTATTCGGCCTCTGTTGTCTTCTACATCGGATCCCCACATGTATGATTTCGAGTTGAAGTCGCCTCCAACAATTATTCCTTTGATTTGCCTGTTCATATCTGCTCGTAGCGCTGCTAAGTATTCATTATAAATTTCTAGGTCCACATTTGGGGAGATGTAACAGCAATAGATCACAACATCTTCTAGTTCGATCCATACGTATCCGTTTCCTGACCCCGTTCCCCTTATTTTTAGTTGCGGATTCCTTATTACCATAGCCACATCCATTCTGTTTTCCATTCGCAATTTTCCTTTGATGGCTTTCTTTTTATTTGGTTCAGCTATAATCATTACATCTGAGTTTTCGTCTTCGGCCGTTTTGTACATTAGGTCCATTGCCGCTCTTCCCCTGTCTATATTGCCTTGTATAACTTTCATAAATAGCTTTGCAACTTCTCCTTCTTCTCCTTCCTCTGTTCTTGTAGCAGTCTTCTGTACTCAGGGCATCTTGTTGTTTCAGCTTTGTGGCCAACAGCATTGCAGAGGTAGCACTTTTCTTCTTTTGTGCAGTCTTTTTTGAGGTGACCTTGATCTCCACACTTGTAGCATAATTCTTCCCTTTCTTTCTTATTGCATTTATTCGCAATGTGCCCCACTCTGTGGCATCTGTAACATTTAGGTAGGTTCTCCATTTCCCTGACCCTCCATCGGTTCCACCCGTTCCCTATCTTCTTTCTAGAGATGGGTAGCTTGGCTTTATCTTCATCTATAGTTAGGAAGGCATGTTTTAATCCTCTACTATTTGCGGCATCACTTAGTTTTATTTGAGTATCAGCTTGGATCTGCTCACCTATTTTATTTTCTATGACCGCTCTGAACTCTTCTGTCTGAGTTGTTTAATCAATGTCCATGATCATAATAGTTTGATTTTTTTTGTCTTTTTCCAACCTGTGCTTTTTTTTCCATTTTTGTTTTAAGAAGTTCTCTAAAGTCTTGTCTGGATTTTTCTTCGTAGTAGGCAGGTAGTAACCAGGTTCCGAATCATGGTTGATAATTTTTGGAACATTAATGACCAATGAGAGAATTACAGTTTTTTTAGTAAAAAACTTTTTTTAAAACCATCCAAGACCCGTGAAGTTTGAAACAAAGCCATATAATCTACTTATCTGTTTGCTTGCTAGTGAGAAACATTAGTGAATGCTTTCCGATGCTATGAAGCAACTTGCCCATGGAAATGACAATTAGCGTTTCATGTTCATAAACACCCTGTTTGCTCTTTATACACTATCTAATAATAGCGATAAGAAGTGAACATTAATAATTGTTTTAGAGATAAAAAAAATAACCACTTTCTAAACCGATGCTCGATATATCAAAATAATCATTTCTTTAGGACAAAAGCTATAAAAGCTTCTATCTTTATTTGATCCAACCGGCTCGAAGGAAACCTATAAAAATGTTTCATACTGGTTCTGATAATATACTCAACTTGGCGAAGTATTGATAGCTAAGTGAGCTTTTTGGGGCTATAGGAAATCGCTGTAGTCCCTCGTGTATTGATTGTTGCGAGCCGGAATCGAAATTTATCTCCGATCACTGTTTCCCTCACTTATTTTCCTGGGAATATCGTTCGTTTGAAAATATAAAGCCGATGGGTCTATATTTTCAAACCACCAAAACGTTTTGAACATATTATAATCTTCATCAGTTGCTTGCAACCAAAAGGAAAGCGAAATATTGGCGCCGAAATCTAAAATTAATAAGAGAGTAAAAATATTAGGGTACAGAAAACAAAATTTATTTAATTTTTTTTTAGACGTACCTTATGGTATCAACGGGAAATAATAAATAAAGTATAAAACGAGAGTCACTTTGTTAAAATAATATGCAAATACACACATTCAAATTAGACGAATAGTACTGTACTGTAATTATGTTTATATTAATATAGTTTTTTTATAGTCGAATGTGTTTGGCTGCGTTGCCAGTTTAATTTACACAAATTATTACCATAAATTCTCTTTAAAACTCGTTTTTTTTTTAATTTCGAAAAATAAATTTGCTTTCCTATCTAATAAAGCCAATGTGCACATAGGACGATTTGTTTATTTGTCATGCAAAGTAAGTAGAATTTAATAATATTTTAGCAGAATATCTGCATGATATTTTTATATCTTATTTTAGTAATATGCTGCTTAATATATCCAGCTGGCTTCCATGTCCTTTTGCATTCATTATTTCCTCGATAAGATATTTATCCCTATTACTTAAGCTGAATTTACATGTGTCAAGTAGCTAAAGCAAGTTACTAAATCAAGTAGCTAAAATTTCGTTAGTTTATTTTAGTGAGCGTCTACATTTATTTTAGTATTCTTGTTTAGTTGTTGATTAGGGCTGATTAAAAAACATGACCATAAAAGTTATGCCTGCAGCAATGTGAATTGGTGAATTATCAGAAATAATTGCAGAAGAATAGAACAAAAAGGAAAAAAGGTGTTGGGTGCTAAAATGGACGAGTCGACGAGAAATATATGATGCTTCATGTACTTTGTTAAGAGCTGCAGACGTACCAGAAAATAGAAATTGGCTAAGAATGTCCAAAGAACAGTTTGAAATATTACTGGCTCAAATTGCTCATCAAATTACGAAAAACAACACTGTAATGAGATCGGCTATTCCAGCTAATCCTTTTATTCCCATGATCTCCCGAGTCCCCTTATACGCTGAGTCCCGAGCTTGTTTATTTTTATAAATGGCAGCCCTTGTATCTCATAAGCATGGCCTTTCCCGATATTCTTCTATAAACTTTAATGTTGTCGCTTCACTCCAACGGGACATTTCTAAAACACGGCATCATATGAAAATTCATTATATGTTCCATATAAAACGACTGAAGCTCTTATTTACATTTTCACATATAGGACTGGGCTACGACCTTCAATCCTATTGTGAAAAGTAGAATACCCGCGACGGCCGCAGCATGTTTTTTTTTTGTTGAGGTGTAAAAATGCTCCCTTATGCACACCCTCGGTTGAGGGTAGTGTGGGGCTCTCCTATAAAAGGCATACCCACTAAAAATTCACCGTCTCTCATGATGCTAGTAACTCCACGTCACTTTTGCATCGTTCTTCTTTGGCGTGATGGCCTTCTGTTGATCTTCTTAATTGACTCCAGGCAGGCTGCAGTAATATGTTGTGATGTTATGGCTTGTGTGAAGTAATGTTATGAGATGTGAGTTGTGATGTTATGATGCGTGAGTTAGTGGGTTAATTATTTTTGGGTTTTTTTCTGTAGTGTTTAACTACAGTTTTTATGGGTTAGTAAGTGTTAGTATTATTTTTGGTGGTTTTTTATTTTTATGATTTTTATATTATTTTTATTTGTATTTTTGTGTGTTTATTGTGTGTCTATTGGTGGATCTCGTAGGCTTTTTAGCCTTGCTCTTCCCGGCCGATCTTCCCCGTCAAGAAGTGATGTAATTAGCGGATTTGTGTGGGTGCGTACTTGTTCCAAGAATCTAGCGTGTCTGCTTGTTAGGTGTTCGTGGATTGTTTCGACTTTTAGGTCTGCGTGTATGTTGGTGTTGCGTATATACCATGGTGCGTTTGAAATTTGTCTCAGTGTTTTGTTTTGAAAAGTTTGTAGTTTTTCTTGTTTGTCTTGCTTGTGTGTGTGTATGCGATGGCACCGTAGAGGACTTTGGGCTTGATAACTTGGTTGTAAATTAGTAATTAATTTTTGATTGACATTGAACTATTTGTGTTAATTAATGGATAGAAGGCTTGCTTTGCTGCAATGCCTATGTTAATTTTGTATTGAATGTGTTGATTAAATGAAAGTTTGCTGTCTAGGGTCATTCCTAGATATTTTAGAGTGTTATTCCACCTTAATTCGGTGTTTCCAAGATTTAGATTTGCAGGTAATCTGCGTGAACTGCTAATGAGCATTGCCTGGGTTTTGTCATTATTAATTTTAATGTTCCAAGTTTCTGCCCAGTCGTCTATGGCGTTTAAGTGTCGTTGTACGTGTAATTTGAGTCTTGTTATATTTTTGAGTGTTGAATATATGCAGACATCGTCTGCATATATTGAGAGCTTTGTGTGTGGGTGTCTGGGTACATCTGATGTGTATAGTGAATATAGTGTTGGGGAAAGCGGGGAGCCCTGAGGAACGCCCGCTTCCATGTGTCTAGTGGTTGATAGTTCTGTGTTTATTTGTGTGACGAATGCTCTTCGTTTTAAAAAAAGGCAATCAGTTGTGTTAAGGGTAATGGGAGGTTGTGTTGTGTATGTAGTTTGTGAATGAGTCCCTCATGCCACACTTTATCGAAGGCTTTTTCGATGTCAAGGGCTACAACTGCGGTCGATGCCCGCCTTTGTAGTCCTCTAGTCGCATCCTCGACAAGTCTGGCAAGTTGGAGTTCAGTGCTGTGGTTTTTTCTAAACCCAAATTGTTCATCTGGGATTAGATTGTGTGCTGTAACGTGGGTGTTTAGTCTGTTGAGAATGAGGCGTTCTGTTAGCTTACTCAAGGAGGAGAGCAAACTAATAGGGCGCCAGTGTTGTGGAAATGTTAGATTCTTATTTGGTTTTGGTATGAGTATAATCTTTGCTTTTTTCCAACAAGTTGGAAAGTGGTTTAGTTGCAGTGTTTTGTTTATTATGTATGTTAGTTTTCGTACTGCTACGTCTGGTAGGTTTTTAAGTGCTTTGTTTTGTATGTTGTCTAGACCTGGGGCCTTTTTTGGGTTGAGTTGCGCAATTAGTTGCACAACTTCTTGTGTGTCCGTTTGTTGAGTTTCGTCTTCTGGGAGTTCGTTGATTTGTCTCGTGATTCTTCTGTATGATCTCTCTATGGCTTCTTCTTGATCAATATCCTGTGCTCCATCTCCCAAAGTGAATTGCGACTCTAGCGAGTCGGCAAAGGCCTCAGCCTTGTCTTCGCTAGAGTACGCCATTTCCCTCAAGCCATGGATCGCCGGATATATCATCTTGCCTTTGTGCTGCATAGTTTTAGCTATTCTCCATAGAGAGTTGTTTTGTACGTTTAGTGTTGTCAGGTATTCTGTCCACTTGTTGTTTTTGTGGTTTTTCACGTCTGTTTTTATTGTGTTGGTTAGTCTGTTTCCTTGTCTGTTGAGTTCTGCGTTGCCTGTTAGTTTGGCTCGTCTTTTTAGTCTGTTTCTTAGTCGTATGTTTTGTTTTATGTTTTCGGGACGTGCGTATGGATTGCTTTGTCTTGTGTGTACTGTCTTCTTTGCTGTGTTTAGTGCTGTTTGTAACTCTTCGGTGAAGCTTATGACATGATTGTCCAGCTCTGCCTTAGAGTTTATGTGCGGGATATGTTGTATGTTGTCTGTTAAGTGTTTTTTGAATGTGTTCCATTGAATGAATGTTTGTGTATGTGCTCGTGCGTTCTCGTGTATGTTGTTTATTCTAATGCCAATCGGAGAATGATCTGAGGCAGATAGATCCTCCAGATTGTCTATCACAACGTTGTGTGGGATGTTGTGTGTGATGGCGATGTCTAATATGTCGGCTGTTTCGCCGCGAAAGTGTGTGGGTTCTGTGGGAGCGAGTATTGTGTAATGTAGTGCTTCTGCGGTCCTGAGTAACATAGTACCATTTTGAGTCGTGGTTCTACATCCCCAGGACCTGTGTTTGGCGTTGAAGTCTCCGGCTGCTAGAACCGGGTGTGTGTAATTGAAAAGTTTCTCTATTTCTGTGTGAGTGAGTTTATGTCTCCGTCAGTTAGACTGACTTTGACACTAGTTACCTCTAGTATATCAGATTGTGGTGAGCGTATTGTGTCATGTGTGATGCTGTTTTTTATAAAAATGGCCGTACCGCCTCCCCTGCGGTCCGGTCTATCATTTCTATAAATTGTGTAGTTTTGAACGTGTAAATGCGTATGTGGGCGTAGGTAGGTTTCTTCCACGAGTGCTATGTCTATATTGTTCTCAACCAGATATTCCGCGAATTCGTATCTCTTGGGATAGAGGGAATTCGCGTTCCAGCTGATCAAGAACAAGTGTGTTGGTGTATTAGCCATTGAGATTAGCGAATAACCTCAATGTCGGATTGTTCTGTATTAGTGTGGTGATAGTGTTAATTTTTGCCTTTATCTCCTCCTCGGACATAGTCAGCAGTGTAAAGATGTTGTTGTTTTGAGCGTTGGTCTTTTTAATGTTTGTGCCTGAGTTTGGTGTGGTGTTTTGGGGGGTTAGTTTTGGTTGTGGTTTTGTTAGTTGTGCGTAGCTGATGTTATTGCTCACCGGCCGTGTTTGTATAATGGTTTGTTTTTGTTTATTTTGTTTATTGTTTGGGTTTTTAGGGCATGCAGAGTAACTTGCTGGGTGTTCTCCTCCACAGTTGCAACATTTAGGTGGGGTGTTCATGGGCTTTTTACAGTCCCGGTAGTGGTGTTTACCTGTGCACTTATGACAGACTGGAATTGCGTGGCAGCTGGTCACAGTGTGGCCAAATTGTTGGCATCTGTGGCACTGAGTGAGCACACGATGCTTGCTACCTCTCTGAATTTCGACTACTACTGGCATGTAGTTTATTCGATTTTCATTGAGGATGTTCATGTCTGTTTGAGGTACTAGGACTTTGAGCATCTCTGTCATGATGTTTCTTCTGGAGCCGGCTTTAAGCCAGAACATTTCAATGGGAGTGTAGCCTTTGGAAATTAGGTCGTCCTTAATGTCCGACAATGGGATTTGACCGTCTAGTCCTTTTATGATGACATTTAATTTCCTATCTTCTGGTAGGAAGTAAGAATGGTAGGGGTATTTTTTGTTATTTAGGTAAGTTGTGATCCTCCTGTGATCACTTGGGGTTGTGGGGGTAATTTGAATCCCCAGCTTGGATTTTTTGATATCTCCAAAACCTATTTTGGAATACGTGAGATCTTGGTGGATTTTGACCCAGTTTTCTGGGCATCGGATAATTAGGGGACCACTTCTGATTTCTTGGATGCAGTGGTGGGCTCTGCTGCTGGGGAGTTTTGTGGGGGGGGCTAGTCCCAGGTGTTTTTTCATTGACTCCTGTGTTGCCACATTCGTCGTGTGTGGGATATTAGGCCTAGGGCTTGGGGTTTGGGTGATTGGGGGGCTAGCTATCCTAGGCCTTTTGAGGGTCGGGAATTCCCTGTAGAAAGAAGCTGGCATCTCTGAGTCAGAATTTGTTTCCATATCATCCTCAGTTGGGGGAGCTGCAACTATGGGGGTTGGTTGTGTTGTGTTAATGTGTGTGTGTGTGTTTTCGCTTGTTTTTTCCTGTTTTTGTTTAATTTCTGTCAATGTTTCCATTAGTACATCATGGTATTTGTCTTGGTTTGTTTGTACGTGTCTCATTGTTGACGTTGCTTTTTCAAGTTCGTTTTTGAGTTGGGCTACTTGTTCTATTAGAGTACAGTTTTCGTCCTGTAAGTCTTTGTTTTGTGATTCTAGTTTTCTAATGTATTTTTGTAATTTTTCCATTTGTTCGTCGTTTGTCTGTCGGTTAATATCTAGAGTTTTGTTTTGTGTAGAGTGTTATTTTGTTTGTGAATGTAGAATACTTACGGCCGCCTGCCTGGGGTCACTATTTCTCCTGACATTTTCTCTTCTTTTCTTCTCCTTCTCCAGTTCTGCTTTGGTGAACTCTTTTCCACTTTTGTTATCCATTGTCGTCTTCTTGTAGTTGTTTTTCGTCGTTGTTGGTTCGGTTGGTGTTGAGTCCAACTTTCTGAGGTACATGCACCCTTGCGGGTACGACTTACTCGAAAAGCTGGGGTCCTTCACTACGACTTAACGATTTTTCTTTCAAGTTAACGATTTTCCGTTTATAAATAATGCAGATGCAATGATGCACATTACATCTGCTGTTTTAGTCGTAGTGTAGGATACGCACTGGCACTTCACTCTCGTTTGGTTTCGCTACGGATCGGTTATACGCTCGACTTGTCTCCACGGCGGTCAACGAGCTTAATGCCGCAGCATGGTAGGCGCACAGTCCTATATATGAAAATCAGCCTTAAGTCGACGTTTTAGTTGCTGGAAAACAGAGCGGTGGAAACTACTTGCGCAAGAAAATAGAAATTGATTCTATTCAGCTGACTAAGCAGTTTACTAAATTAGATACTTGCGCAAGTACCAAATCAAGTTGTTTACACCATACAAGTTACTAAATTTAGCTACTTGATTTAGTAACTTGCTTTAGCTACTTGACACGTGTAAATTCAGCTTTAGGTCTACGCAGTTTACATATTTTAGTATTGCTTATATATCCTCATATTTTCTCTTTTTAAACTTGGTTTCTTCCTTTCTTTAGGTTCATTCCTTTTTCTCAGTTTGAAGGAGAGACAGCTGATGTTGTGGTTTTTAAATAATGCACTCGAATTTCGCAATAATCGCCATCGGAAAAAATAATGAGAGAGAAATCTGTTGCTTTAGATAGAGGTGCGTTTGAAGTACCTATTTAGCTTGTAAATTACGTATACGAACTTTCTTTTATATTCATTAATTTTTGTCAGTTTGAGGGAGAAACAGCTGATGTATCTTTTAAATAAAACTCGCGAATTTCACAATAATCGCCATCGAAAAAATATAATGAGGGAAAAATCTGATGTTTTAGATATACGTACGTTAGAAGTACTTATTTAACGTTGAAATTACGTATACAAATTTACTTTTAGCTTCATTTATTTTTATCAGTTTGAGGGAGACGCGGCTGATGTTGTGGCTTTTAAATAATATTCGCTAATTTCACAATATAGGCCAGCCGACAAGGGGTCTAGGTGCAAATAAATGGAGGCAAGCTTATTCTGTTTGTTTGATGTGTTGAATACTGCGTCTTGCAGCAGAGGAATCGGCTTAAGTCCATTGGGCGACTGATTTCAACCCCAGTCAGCGGGTGATTTTTCGCTGTCACGTCATTTTTGGACTTCGGTTGGTGGAAGAGATGAAAGATTAAAGTGCCATGAGAAATTTAATTCCAGCTTTGGTTATGCATTCTGGACCTGCATTTGGGTCTTTAAAACAGTAAATACCGGTTCTCAAGCTTGGCTGATTTCTTTAAACCTCAAGGAACTTCATCTTACCCTGCCTATAGATTGCTTAAGTGGTGTCGCACCCACTAAATCCATGTAAGAACAAAATGGTTTCTTTCGCCGGGTCCAAGCGTGATGCAGCGGGTGAATAAAATGTATTTCCTGCTTTTCCCTGGCCTTGCTTTAAAAAGTATATGTTGTTTTCAGATTTAAGTATAAGGAGTAAATCAATTTTCTCATCTACTATCACCACTGATCCAAATTTCTTTGACATATCAAGGGCTGTATTAATTTTGAGAGTGTCATCATCTTCTAACGCCTGTTTTACTACAATTTCTTAAGCAAACCGGATGCACAGCATTGAGATCAGCCTGCTTTTATTCCTTTAACTTGCCAGAAATTTAGCTTGTGATGTAGTGGTTTTTATTGTTTCATTAAAAGCTATTTCGGCTCTGGGACAATTTTTCATCCGACGAAAGTGTTCAGCACTTTTGATTGATCTTTCGTTGTTCTCATCTGGATATCCATCAAATACTGTAACGGCGTTTCTTGGGTAATACTTCTTAATATTATATTCAACATATTTATCCAAAACAGCTGAGTAAAATTCTTGTGGATGCCACACAACTCTATGAATAAGAAACCCACCATCAAAGACGTATAAAGTGTCATTAAAATTAGCATCTTCTGTGATTGGTGTAAACGCCTCATATAGAGCAGACTTTTTCGTTGTTCGCATTCCAGCATTGTCAAAAAGTGAGAGTGGATAAGAAACAAGTTCATATTGAAATTATTCTTGAAACTGTTCAGATGATTTCTTGGCATACCAAATTCTTTGAAAAAGCAGAGGAGGGTTAATTGGAATCATCGTGGGACCTACTTTAATTCCTGAATTTATGGATGCAATTGGTAGAAGCCTTTGTTTTCTTTGAAATTTAATATCTGCAAAGTTGCTTCCAGTAATACTTGTCATCAACGACGATCCTGTGCTTAAAGACATTATATTTTCATTCGCCAAAAATGGCGAGTGACTTGAAAACCAGTCTACAAACTTAACAATTCTTAAATTTGATCCGACACGGCGGAAAGAACAGGCATTCTGAGAATCCACTTGGTTAAGTAGGTCGTAAGTCCTCCACAACTTTTTATTGTCTGCTCTATTGTCATGCCTGACCAAATTTCGGGCCAGAACTGTTCAGACCGTCTAATTATAAACATTTCCTTTTCAGCAAATCTATCCAGGACTTAATTTTCCCGTAGTTTAAGCATATCTTGTAAATACAGATGGCAGGATTTAGCATATAAAAAGTCGTCACTAGAATGAAAGTATGGCAGCATTTTTGCGATGCATTGCAGATGCAAATTCCAATTTCCTGACCGAATTGCTTAACTAATGATACCATTTTAATATATTGGACCAATAATTTGTTATGTTTCTATCAGCAAATTTTTGTATCATGTGCTTCAAAGAATCGTTCTCTACGTCATTGAAGAAGTATGTGTTCTCAATATCTATCAGACTAACCATTTCTTGTTCTTCCGCAGTAAAATGAATCTTCGTAAACACCATGTGAGCCAAAGCAGCATGAGCTAACAGGTGGGCTCTAAGCGCTCTTGCATAAGCGTGGCCAGTTAACATTTTTTCAAGAGACGCGGGAGCATATGCAACCTGAAAGACCTATTTTCGCTCACTTCCATTCAGAAAGTAGCCTATTGCTCCCATAAAAGACATGACAAGATTAAATCCATCGAGGCTAATAAATATTTTAATTGACTCTGGATTCGGTCCAGTAAATTCAACGATATCCTTTGCCTTAATGTATAGTGGCTGATCATATGTTATAACCCAAGACTCTTGCTTCAAAGATTAAAATTTTTTGATCGCGGAAAGAAGTGCTGTATATATTGTGTCACATTCGAAAGGAGGGACATTTATGAATGGTAGGTATAGAATTCGGGAGGAGAAAAAAGGCCGTTCTTTCCATATACCCATTCCAGCCAGATATGTGTGACTTATTTTGCCATTTTCCATAGGGACAGAGAAAATCACTATCAGATACTGAAGCCTTATTAGAACTTTTAAAAATCTTCGTTTATATTTTCTATTTTAATATTCAAAAATCCAGTATGACTGGATTTTTGAAAAACTATTATTTGCACATGCCCAAATTGCCCAGCATCTCCTGCAGAAGGAATTATTTTTAGGTTTTGAACTCGGCCAACTTCACAAACGGCCTTAGAGGGAGTAACAGCCTGAATACCACACATGGCATGGAAAGTATTAAAGCCATCGATAGTGCATATGTTGACATCTACATTATCAAAAATGAATTGACAAAATATTTCTTCAGTTGCTGTCATTAGGGGATGTTGCAAAGTCGATGTTTGACACAATGTTGCCTAGTCATATTGTCACATACACGCTCCTACCGCTTGTTGCCTATGGAACTGACTTCGTTGCAGTAGTTGCGCTGTGCTCTTTCAGAAGACGGAGCTCAGATATAGGTAGTTGGGAGAGATGGAGAGAAACACTCGGTGTAAAAAAGGCTTGGCTTATTAACTTCAGGTTGAATATAGAAGGTTGTAAGTATTACCAAAGTATTCGGGAATCCTTATCTCGTAAGTCCCCCGGGATATTCCTCGCGAAAAAATATTAACCACGAACAGCAGCGAGAGAGAGGGGGAGCTAGCCTGAAGGGCTGTTACAATTAGACTGACGGGCGGATAGATTATTTGATCTGGCTGAATATTTAGTTACGTAGTTTGCTTTTTATATGTATTTAATTTAAACAGAACTTTGCCTTATGGCGTTAGTAATTTTCACTGATTCACTTTTAAGGCGTGCCCGATCAGAGTGGCTTTTCCCTTTCGGTAGTTCGCACTTTTTAAACGTGCCTGATCAGAGTGGCTTTTCCCTTTCGGTAGTTCGCACTGATAGGTCTTTTTTGAAGTGAGAGCTTTGATCTGCCAGAGGGGATTTTCCCTTTCGGTAGTTCGCACTGGAGATCAAAGTCTATTATTTGCACATGCCCAAATTGCCCAGCATCTCCTGCAGAAGGAATTATTTTTAGGTTTTGAACTCGGCCAACTTCACAAACGGCCTTAGAGGGAGTAACAGCCTGAATACCACACATGGCATGGAAAGTATTAAAGCCATGGATAGTGCATATGTTGACATCTACATTATCAAAAATGAATTGACAAAATATTTCTTCAGTTGCTGTCATTAGGGGATGTTGCAAAGTCGATGTTTGACACAATGTTGCCTAATCATATTGTCACATACACGCTCCTACCGCTTGTTGCCTATGGAACTGACTTCGTTGCAGTAGTTGCGCTGTGCTCTTTCAGAAGACGGAGCTCAGATATAGGTAGTTGGGAGAGATGGAGAGAAACACTCGGTGTAAAAAAGGCTTGGCTTATTAACTTCAGGTTGAATATAGAAGGTTGTAAGTATTACCAAAGTATTCGGGAATGCATATCTCGTAAGTCCCCCGGGATATTCCGCGCGAAAAAATATTAACCACGAACAGCAGCGAGAGAGAGGGGGAGCTAGCCTGAAGGGCTGTTACAATTAGACTAACGGGCGGATAGATTATTTGATCTGGCTGAATATTTAGTTACGTAGTTTACTTTTTATATGTATTTAATTTAAACAGAACTTTGCCTTATGGCGTTAGTAACTTTCACTGATTCACTTTTAAGGCGTGCCCGATCAGAGTGGCTTTTCCCTTTCGGTAGTTCGCACTTTTTAAACGTGCCTGATCAGAGCGGCTTTTCCCTTTCGGTAGTTCGCACTGATAGGTCTTTTTTAAAGTGAGAGCTTTGATCTGCCAGAGGGGATTTTCCCTTTCGGTAGTTCGCACTGGAGATCAAAGTCTGCCGGTATGGGCTGCTGCACAGCTTTTTATACCAAACTTTAACCTCTAATTCGAGTATTGTTTTGAATTGTCAACAAGGTTAATCATTACAGTTTATGCTTTAATGAACAACAAATTATAATTGCGATTCAAAGCTGTAGTAAAGAATGTAGCTGTTCATAATTTAATTATGGGTTATAACAGCCCCCTCTTTCTGTGTGATTTGTGATGTAGTTTTAATTTGATTTTAATTTCAATGTTCAACCTATGTGGTGTCCAAGAGTTCGATTGTTTGACTCGATTGTGCTGGTTCCTGACAAAGAAGTACTGATGATGGCCCAGGGCCGTAAGCGCTCTGCAATTTATTATTATTAAAGATCTTGCACGAAATACAAAGTTTCAATTTAACTAAAAATAAAGACGATCGACAGCCAAAAAGGTTGAAAAGAGTTAAGATCAGGTGATTTGGCGTCACCCCGATTACTATCTGGTGCTGTTGCCGAACAGTGAATAGTTCACTAATTCCCAAATTTAAATTAAATAACGCTAACTCATATATAATTCAGTCAATGTTTGCATTAGATGTTAAATTACTTCAGAACAGGTAAGTATACAGAATAAATGTATAAAACCTTTTTTGTCAATAATTTAATTGGCTTAATTTTTGCTTAGTTGAAAATTTTCTCTACAATGCACCCAGACCGAGATATTTTGAAAAATCCTTAAAATCATTATTTTTATATGGGATTTTCCAATATGGCGGCCAAATCCGGGGTTGATAGACCGTGCAAATTTAGTATAGTGTACAATACATCCAAACGAAGAAATTGTATTGTAGCTCGCCCCCATTTATTTCCACCTAGGCCTATTAAGAAAGACAGCGACGTACCGACAGGTCTGCTATCGAAAAAATATAATGACAGAGAAATCTGTTGTTTAAGATTTAGGTGCATTAGAAGTACCTATTTAACTTGTAAATTACGTTTACAGATTTTCTTTTAGATTTTTTCATTTTTATCAGCTTGAAAAAGAGGCAACTGATATTGTGGTTTTTAAATAAAACAAAGTTGAAAAAAATCCATGAAGTCAGCAGTGCAGGAAAGAATGGAGTGATAAAGAAAAAGCAACAACTTTAGTGTTGGCTCTAAGAGGAAAATCATTCGACATCCTTCAAAACACACCTCAAGCTAAACATACCGATTATGCTTCTGTAGTTGGTGCATTGGAGTTGACATATGGAAATAGGTACTTCAGAGCCTACGAAAAAGCCGAGTACAAGAATCTTTGAAAGTTCTTCGGGAATTCAGCACAGGATAAAATAAGGATACATTTAACGTGGACAGCTTTTGGCAAACTCAGATTTATTTTTAAGGACAAGAATATCCCAATACATTTAAAACGCAAAACGTACGACAGTTGCATACTACCAGTGGCAACTTATGGTCTGGAACCTATGGCAATAACAAATAAGGTGGCAGAATAACTCAGAGTGACTCAACGAGCCATGGAAAGGATTATGCTAGGTATAAGATTGAAAGACAAAATTCTTAACACCGAAATACGCCGAAGAACCAAAATAACTGATATCATGGAGAAAATAGCAAGTCTAAGATGGCAATGGGTGGCACACGTAGCGAGACAGAATACGGAGAAGTGGTCATACAGGAGACCTTGAGGCACAAGGAGGAGCGTAGGAAGGCCAAGATGGATCGATCTTAGAGATGGATAGACGATGCAGTGACTATAGCCGGAAAGAAATGAATGAGAACAGCCAAAACTAGAAAAGCATGGATAGAACTGGAAGAGGCTTATGTCCAACATTGGATGAATGAAGGCTGAAGTAGAAGAAGAAGAAGATACAGAAACTGATTAGGTGAGCCTATCCATAAGCTCTCCATTAAGGATATCAAGCTACAGCAGCTCTTAGACTAGGAAGATTCCGAGATCTAGCTGATGTGGTTATCTACAGCTTGAAATTTGATTTTGAGTAAAGGTCTGAGAATTGAAGCTAATCGACGAAGATAAGAGTGCAAATGCAGACCTAATATAGAAGTCCTGCTAGAAAAATGTGTAGCGCTCAAGATTCAAAGCAGAGGCAGAACTAAGGTTAAATACTATAACTGCGGTCGCGAGGGACATGTTAGCAGGAACTGTAGGTGGCAGGAAAATTAGGAGACGCAAGCGTACAGGGGCATATACTTGTAAGTAAAGAGTGGAAAAAATGCAAGTGAAAAACCCCAATATATGCGCATTTAAATGTATAAAATTTTCAGAATATATACATCGAAATTAACAAAAAATGCAAATATACATTTTTATTATATGAAAAATTATGAACATTAATGTTATTTTAAATAAAGCCAGAACAATTTCTTTATAATAAACCCGTTCTTCGGAAATCCTATAATTTTTTACCTATACCACAGACTTATTTAAATAAATTGATACTTACAAAACATAAAATCTAAAATATTAAAAACCACAGTGACAAAATATTAGTTGTGATTATAAAAAAAATTAATAATACAATTAAAAATTCAACAATAACATTGATACATTCAGATAATAGCAACTTGCACAACATACAATTCGTAAATTAACAAACTATTCTTTGCAGTTATAAAAACAATTTATAACTAAATGTTTTTCAAAATTTTCCAAAAGAAAATTGTGTCTTTTATCTGTAAACATATGTGTAAAAATGGAAAAACTTCGCTCAACATCTACAGAAGTTATCGGACAGTATTTTAGTTTTGGAATTTAGTGTGTTTCTAATTTATACAAATTCAGTTCTCTTTCAAAATTAGTGAAATTGCCTATAAAAACTTCTGAAATATTTTTTAGGATTTTGAAGCCTGTGTTATTTTCAATTACTGACATACATTTTTTTATAACTGCAACCCCAACAGTACCTGAAACTTTTTTGCAATGTACCTCAACTTGATTTATTAAAGCCACTGAATCTGTCAAAGAAAAAGAGGTAGCCTCCAATTTCGTGAGTGCTATAGGTACAAAAGAATATTTAGATATTTAGATCTTCGATAACTTTTTTAACTAATTCAAAGTTCTCGGCATAAAATATAGCAGCGGCTAACGAAGTTCCCCAGCGAGTTATTATTGGTTGTGGTGGTAATTGAGTATTTGGACAATTTTCCTTATAAAATTGAACAGGCGAAGGTGCTTTTAGAAATACTTTTTTTACTTGATTAATTAAATCATTTACCAATGGAAACTGATCTCCTATACATTCTGCCACTCTATTGATACCATGAGCCAAACAAGTAACATGAAATAGGTTAGAATAAAATATTTTTAAATTTTGTGCTGCCTTAACCATATAGGGTGCAGCATCCGATAAAAGGAGTATGAATTTTTCTGACGGAACACTGTCGGGCAAAAAAAAGTTGGTTAATGTTTATTGAAGAAATCTGGTTACACTTAAATTGTTGGTTTTTTCCAATTGTTTGGATGCAATTAAATAGGATCCACCATAATCATTGGTTATCCCTAAAACTCAGGGCCGTTCTTAGGACCTCTGCCGCTTTTGTGCAAACATAAAAATGCCGCCCCTATATTTTAAAAAAGTATTTTTTTTTAACAAAAATATTTTTGAATTGAAATTTCTTTAGGGAGGGTAAAGTCAGAAAAAATGCTTATCAAAGTGAAACGCCCCTTTAATTAAGCATGTTCCAGTAGAGTTAGAGGGTTGAAATTTTCAGGACATGTAGCCGGCGTAAAATGAGTATCCTGAACGAAAACTTTGTCAATATTTCTGCAACCTCCTTAGATACCCAAAACTCTTCGAAAAAATGGAAAAAAAATTAAGAAAACGTAAAAAATTATTCGGAAAGTTAGCAAAAGTATTACAAAACAAAATAAGAAAATAATAATAATAAAAATAAAAGTTAAAGAAACGCGGTTTTCGGTAAAAAAGGCGAAGGAGTCCAGCTACAAGGTCGGCGATAGCAAATATGAGAAGAAAAATATGCATTATTAAAAAAATTGAAAATTGGGAAAAAAATTATGAAAACGTAAAAAAAAATTCGGAGAGATAATAAAAGTATTATAAAACAAAATAAGAAAAAATCAAAAACAAAAGAATGTTCGGCAAGTTAATAAAAGTATTATAAAACCAAATAAGAACAAAAAAAGAATAATAAAGAAAGATTACTCAAGATTATAGCTAGTGAATTTCGAAATCTAGAATGTTGGTACTAGATGTTATAATGTATTATCAATAAAAATACTGGGAAGCCAGTTAGCAGTAAAACTTCCAACATAAGCAAAATAAGCATTCTTTATTCAAAGAATAACTATCCCCTTTTATGGAAACTACACATGTTTACCTTAGTACTCAGTACTTAAAATAGTATCCTTTACAAGTTATATGAAATCAAATTGTATTTACGTTACGAAAAAGCTTTTCTTGGTGAAGCTTGAAAGAGGTATAATGATGAAAGAAAGCAATCGTTATTGAAAATCAAGAAAAAATTGAATTAGTAAAGCAGTAGGCAATATGGTGGTTGAATTGATGTATCAAACGTTTATATCTTATTATTATAAGAAATTTAACCATGAAGAAGGGTTTGGTGATTCTTATCAGCATTTTGTAAAAAGAAAGCTAAGTACTTATGTGGTCACAGTTTATTCCGCTTTTGCTATTTTACAAGTTATGAATGGATTGAAAAGGTAAAAAATTTGCTTCACAAAATCCAAACTACCGTGCGGGCCGGGCCGTGGGACGCCCAGACCCTATATCCTTGCGATTTTTTTTCTTTGACGAGATTAGAGACGGCGTGTTTGTGAGTTGGACAACCAAAAATATACAATAAATCCATTTTTATTATATTGAAGCACAAAAAACTGATTGTCTGCAATGTGAATATTACGCATACTATAGAGGGTTTTAATGTCTTAAGTATGAAATTTAGTTTTGCATATTTTTAATATTCAAAAAGTGGAGCCAGTAAAATACATTTAGTATTTTACTTGTTCCACTGGCGACCTGCGGCCGCCCCTAAGGTTCGCCGCCTTTGTGCCTGCACAACCTGCACACCCCTAAGAACGGCCCTGCTAAAACTCCAATCAATGCATGTGCAATATATTCCCCACATGAGTCAGTTGTTTCAACAACCACAAGATAAAAACAATTTTCACCCACTTTTCTTTTAATGTCATTTACAGTTTGTTTGTAAATGACATCAACACTACCTTTACGTACAGTTGACTCGTATGTTAAATTTACAATATTTTGTCAAAAATGAACGTAAATTGGGGTTGCTCATTTTTTTAGGTGGTATATTGGCTCCAATGAATGCCTTACATAAGTCCTGGGCTTGTTCGCTGTTTCTTGGTTTTTCTTCAAGACAATGTTGTATTGTTTGCTGGGAGGGTTCTCTTCGTTACAATTTTCGCACGTTGAGCTGGTGTTTTGCTGGTTTGACATGCTGATCCACAATAAATTTTTTATCTGCATGAATCTGTAAAATTCAAAAAAGCAATAATTAATTTGGGTTTACATTCGCTAAAAAATCGAATTTTAAAAAATCTTTCCTACTTCTACCAAATAAAATATTTGAGTAGAAAACTTTTGTAAATACATTAAAATTATTAACATTAGCTACCAATAATTTGCTTGAATACGTAATTTATAAAAGCAGCAATCTTCTTATACAAAAAAAATATCTTTCTTTTTTACTATAAAATAATTGTCTAGAAATTTTTTTTAAATACTTTAAAATTGTTAACATTAACTACCAATAATGTGCTTGAATACGTAATTTATAAAAGCCAAAATTTCCTATTATACCAAAAAACATATATCTTTCTTTATTTACTAGACTGGAAAAAAAATGTGAAAATAGGGTTTATACTCACAATTTTCGAACATGCTGTGCAAAACAAATTGGTGCCATCCCAAGTGAACTCCCGATAGCTCTTTATCCACGACATATGGAAGTTAGTTTTCGGCATTTTAACAAACAATGGACAGACAGACACAATTCACTTTACAAAACGAGGCACACAAGAACGTTTCAAGTAGATGATATCAAAGATATTAAAAATTGCCACCTCTTTGAACTATCGGATTCTGTTTGCAATATTAATTGCTTTTACTGGGAATACCCTATAGTGTGGGTTTATCCCACTGAACTATATACTCTGGAATAACAATAAGCTTGACAGCATGGCAAATTTACGACCGAAAAATGTAAACAAAACAAGCAGCCGCGGAGTCTGCGCCATACGACAAGCGATTTTAAAGCAGAGGGGAGTAGCACAGATCCGTACTTAGGAATTTTGATTTAATAGGCTAGTTAGAAAATTGATGCCGTTCTCATCTGAAATATGTGTGAAGTCATGAAAATACTAACGAATATGTTAATAAGCGATCATATTGAGTTGAATAACAATATTTTTGACATAATATGTAAGTGACACTACAAATAAAAGCAACTTAGAGACGGCTAAGAAAATTACGATTTTGCTTCGAATTGCGGATCTATCAAGGATGGAAAAGCTATACTCCGTGTTTATTTGAATGCCTGACATACATCAAATTTAGTTTTAAATGCAATAAAGGTAAAGCAAATGTTGGTTTAAAAATTTGGTGAAATTATTAGAGAAATTGAGATATTATAACAGTCAGAATGATGAACGGCCAGCGGCTGTTGTGCACATAGGCCACCATATGGGATTATAGCAGTTTATTTGATTTTTTTGAGCACGTTATCAGTGTCAATTAAACATTTTAGAACAGGTGATGCTTGCCTACAGCGCGTTTCATTTGTGTTTAAAAAGGGCTCGCAATTGGATTAAGTATTACATAATTATTTCTAACCAATCATTTTCTCAATTTCAAGAATCTCTATATGGATGCTTGTAGGATAACATGACACTGACAGCATCTCAGTTATTCTAAAAGGATGGACAGACTTTAAGTGATTTATTAAAATTGAAGATCAGTTTTTTGTTATTTCATAATTAAAATCAATATGTAATGATTCTATACCTACCTAGAAATTTCCGAATTTGATTGAAATCAAAAAAATAGTATAAATTGATACATTTATTATCAAATAACAAAATTGGTAACGTATGGTACACAACGTATAGCATAATAATAAAAGTAATACCAATTCCACAGAGTTTAAGACAAAAGACAAACAATTCTGAGGATAAACTAATCCTTAATAATAGGGGACGTGTGACACATGACGTCACACCTTCCTGTTAGTTTAACGCCGCGAACCTCAGCAAGAGAAAAGCTTTCGGCATTTTTTTTATATAAGACGCCACTATAAACATATCCAGTAGTGGTAAATTGTCAGACTGTCCTTTAAAAAAAAAAAAACCGCCGTCCACTAAGCCATGTTCTAATGATAATGTTCTAATGATCGAACATGAAAGCAAAGCTAGACAAGCTTAGTGGAATATACTCGTAATTGTAAAGTCAGTGCAAACTCCTGAGTTCTTTAGGAAATTGTGTCCTAGTTTGCTTCTTGTTTTTATCAGTGTTTTGGATATTCTGCATGCATCTTCTCAAAATTGCTAATAGAGTTCCAGAGATTGATTTCGTTAAGCTCCCTAAAGCATCACTGGAAATCAATCTTTTGTTATGTAATTCTTTAGTGATCTGTTGAAGACTACTGACTTTTTTTGAAGTCTTGTTACGCAACTGCCGATTTTCTGCTGTTGTCTTTTGTGTTTGTGTGTATAAACGACGGGGTGATAAGCTATAACAAAAATTACTTTAATAGAAACAGCGGAGCCTTTAAAAGAACGCAGATTTTAAGCAAATTTCAAGATTAAATATTATAAAAAAAATTTTAGCGCTAACAAAAGCTAGTTTCTACCAGATTACCCAAGTAACAAAAGAAGCTTTAATATGGTTTTCAAGACGTTGTTACAGCCCAATGAATTAGACTCACTTGAAACCTTTTGCTCTAGACCTCTTGAAGGTAAGATAAAGGCCTTTTACTGCAAAAGAGCCCACTCCTATGAGGGTCTCGAGACCAAATCTTAAAGCTTGTTTAAAACCAACTTGCATTGAAATAGATTCTCTATCATTACCTTCAAGGTAATTATAAAACTTTTAACAAGTGCCATTTAAAACCATAGAATTTATAGTGATCTAAGATTAGGATGAGTTTAAGAACTCTGAGATTTATAATATCTTTAGATATTATTATCATAACCTGTAAACCATTTAGATCAAACAAATGTCCGTCATGTGATGTCATCTAGTCGGTGATGCATTCCAACTCCTATGAATAAACATGGAGGAAATGCAATGCCAAAGTCTGATAAATTTGCCGAAATAGGAACAAAAATTATAACGCAGTCGGCTTTTTCCATGAAGTATGGAAAGATACCTCAAAAAAATTAAAGCACCTTAACTTTACTGCTTTTTTTAAATAATTATTAATTATTACCGACTAATTCTTAAACGGTTTAATTAGTATAAACAAACATAAAAATGTTTGCTTGTAATCTTATATTGTATTACTGTTAATATCATTTTATTTTTTTTAGGGAAGAACTGCGAGATTTTGATAAAATTATTGAATAATATTACCTCGCTAAAATAGTTCCAATAAAGAGGCCTGTGTTGTTTGTAAAAAATATGGCTTATCATTTAAAAGCTCAATGTTTCTTAGAAAGAAGGCATAAATCCTATTAGCTTTGTCATAACATTTTATTTACTGTAATTAATCTGTTGCCTCTTAACTGTTCCTAAAAGTAAAGCTTATTAGTCTTGACCAAGGTTGCCTGCTCATAAAACTGCTTGGCCTTATCACGATGTCGCATAAGTCTTCTAGCGCTGCGATCAAGTTTTCCGCGCCCAATTAAATCATCATAACCTCAAACTTTGTCCAGTTTTATGTTGATCTGCATTTTCATTTATTATCTTTAAAGATTGCAACTTTACTTTTTTTTTTAATTACCACTTTTTTTTAACTTGTATTTATGTGAAATATTTGCAATTTTTTAGGAAATTATATTGAACACCGCTACTGAATCACGACAGATAGTCCGAAGGACAAGATGGCCGTTTTAAAAATACTCTAGGCGGTGGGAGTAAAAAAAGTAATGGTTTAAGAAAGCAATAGAAAAGCTCAATAGGATTTTGTAAAGATTACATGGCCCTTATGAAGCAATATATGTTCCCAGTAATCCTAATACAGTCTTTAAGTAGCCAATCTAAGACTTGAGCTTTATTGTTATCTTATAAAACTGCAAGTTTTATGAAGTGCTTCAAGAATATGTTTTAAATCCAGCTTAAAGCTATAGTTTTAAGATATATTATTTTACACCTAAACAGACTTTTAAACCCTCCAGAAGATTGATAACACAAAAGCCTCGTTAAAGCTAGCACAACGGTATCCGGTCTCAAGTTCATGTACACTTAATATTATTGCTGCCAACGCTGCCTCAAAACTTATTTTTAAGAATAAATGGACTTTAGGATTTGTTAGCATGTTTGAAGGTTTTCATAAAACCCCAGTACTTCTACGGACCATTTTAAAACTATTTTAAAGCTGATATAAATCTAACTAGCATTTAAATTGTTACTTGGGTAAGCAGTCTGATGTAATTTTTTTATAAGACCATAGGATCATGAAAAAGCCAAAAAAAAATGTTGACTAAGATAACAAACAGTTATAATAAATTGGGTTTTAATCTTAGGTACTGGCAAATGATACAGATGGATTTGATGACATAATGATTATATCAAAAACCAATTTATCATTGTTTTTGTTTTAATAACTTACTAGTAGGAGTGATCTTCTCTATGATGTTTCCTTCTTTTTTTTGTGATCCTTTAAGACCAGTACTGTCCGCAGAACTGAAGGATCTCCATATGTCGACCAATTTTCTCTTTAATGGACCCTAAGGTTTTAGATCTTCAGATAAAAAATTTCCAAGGTTCTTGTAATATAATAAGGCAGCAGATTTGAAGGACACATAGTAATCTATATAGGTTCTGTCCATCCCATAGTGTATATGCCACATCAGAAGATACGGTATTGTACTGGAACTAATAATAATGTAGATCAATGAAGTGAATCTTACTAAGTCAAAATACATACTAACAATAGGGCATAGAATTTTTTCCAAATCTTATTTTTGTCTAATTTGTGCCAAATGAACTTACTAAGTGTTTGAAACAACACAATATCAACTTACTGTTATTTCAGTGCTTTTTGAAATCAATAATGAACAATATTTTGAAAACGATGCTATACAGGCTGTTCGACGAGCCTTTGGGCAGTGAATATGTTGAATTGTTTGTAGCGTATGAACATTTAAAAGTCCTCCATTTTTTCGTTTTTTTTTGCCACAGATATTAATTTAAAAAAAAAATTAAAAAATTAATATGAATCTATTAAAAACCAAATAAATGGAAAAAAGATGAAACTGAGTATGAAACTTTCTTTTTCATGTTTTTGATTAGGAATCATTATCTGTGACAGAAAACCGGAAGAATGGAGAACTTTTATTACACAACATAATAATAATAATAATAATAATAATAAAGTATATGAAAATTATTACCTAATACTTGAAAGAGTACGGGTACCAATTTCGAGTTCAAGGGCAGGCTCTCCTAGAATATTTCATGGTATTTCCAATAAATCATGTTCCTGGAGGGGTTCGTCTATAAGCATTGGTTCAGATGGGTCATCCTGAGGTTCATTCACTACCAAACTATAACATAGTTAAAAATTAACAATCTTTTTGTTAGTACTATAAAAATTATGTATTGGAATAATACTAACTTTGCTGTTAGCTTTTTCTTCTCTTGAATCAAACGCCTATGGTGCTCCACATTTGGTGGCAGATTAATTTTAGGAATTGCACCTGGCTTCAAGATCATTTTCCCTCAAGGTGAGATTGTAATATCTTCTTTTAAAAAATGATCACTACACATCACAAAATGCTTTATTCCACATTCTGAATCGATGCCTAGAGCGTCTTGCCAATCAGGAGCCCTGTTTCAGTCAGCCTGAAAGAATGTTAGAAGTTATTATATATATTTTTAAATACGTACTTAGATAAGTTTTGTAAAATAGGGAGGGGTGTCTCACTCTGATACAAATTTGTACATGTAATGCCAAGATTGCCTATGAGTGCCATATATATTTTAACAGACTGTCAGCAGACTACCGGCGACTGCAATCAGATTGCCGAAACAAAATGTACATGTAATGCCCACTATTGACACACCCCTCACAAAATATTACCACCGATCTCAATGAATTTCATGTCCAAGGAAGTAGTTTAGTTTTAAGTAATGAAAAGCAAACCCTATCGAAGGCTGTAGAAATCTAAGGGTGTCAATAGGCAGTACATGTACAATTTGGTTTGGCAGTCACTGGCATTTTGTTGAAATATACATGGCAGTTGTGACAATCTTGGTATTATATAAATTTCTATCAGAGTGAGACACCCCCTCTAACATCTCTCCGGAGAAAAATACAATATACAAGGTATCCCAGTACAAAAAAAAATTTTGAGAAGAAAAATAATTGAAAATGCAGAAATTAAGTAGAATTGTATGCATTACTTAATATGCAAATTTTAAAGTAGGTACCCAAATATTTGCTTTTTGTGGTTTTAAGTGCTTTCTCTGAAACGACGTTAAAGTATTCAGCAACCTCTATGGGTGTCTGCACCCCAGTGATAACTATGTTGACTCCCCAGTGATAACTATGTTGACTCAGTGATTCTAAAATAAATGGCTAGGTAGGTATTCAAATTACTTGAACCCGAGTCCTACTCGAGTAAGAACCTTTTACCAAGTACTCATTTAACGTTGTAACAGAGTGAAATGAAACTAGGTTGAATACTAGGTACCTATAGGCGAATGTTTCTACTCCTAACCACAGTATGGCTTGAGAATAGTTTGATGTGGTTAACTTTACAAAAATTGTTGGCGAAAATGGAAAGCAGATTCCTACTTAAGTACTCTAAAGTCGCAAAATATTCGTTAAAAATTGAATAGTTAGAGGGTAGTGGTTTGAAGGAAAGAGTAAAAAAGTTTGGGTTATGTATGTGAAAAGAATAGATTAACTACAAAATATAATATTAAATAAACTTTACTTACCGAAAATAACCAACACCAGCAGCATGTTTTATGCCGTAATTACAATTACAAAACAAAACGCTACATTTAGACATTAACTATCAAAACTATCTTAACTATAAAACTTTCCAAACGAAACCGAAACACAAACGAATACGGATATACAAAAATTGCAATAATTATAGCAAACGCAAACGTCGCAAACAGCAATTACTGCCCTGTCCCACTGAACTAGTGCAAGCTAGACGTTCCACGTTTCTTAAACGTCTCATCATCAATAACTGATTCAAAATATAAAAGTGCGGCACAAAAACACACGATTATATTGGTGCTTGTGTATTAAAAAAGGACGCACATATACCCAGTGCCGAAGTTTCATTCAGATCGAGTACGCGTCATCGGTTATTATTCTTTCTTCGTCATTTACTTAATTTCATATAGAGAGCCAAAGCCAAGACGTCACGTCTGAACTTATTTCAACGGATTCTTGCTATTGCGCAGGCTTATACGCTGCTTATTTCGTCAGAGACTACTGTGATTTTTGTTAACTTTATAGCTCGTAAATTTGCCACTTTTTCAGTAAAGAAGAAAGGGTATTGTTATTCCATGTATATAGTTCAGTGGTTTATCCTGGGTAATTCTATGAAGTAGTAAAGTACCTCAGTCGCCCCTATTGTAATGTAATAAAATAAACTAATAACACGTGCCGTGCAATAAACAAGCAATCGAAAAGGGACGGACAGGGTCTTTATTTGGCCATAAAATGCAATAAATGCTCTATTATTGGAAAAAATGCATGTTTTGTACAAAACAGACAAAAAATGCAAAAAAAGCATTTTGCATTTCCTCCACTCTTTACTAGTAAGAATGAGTGTGGTGTAATAGATTACGCAAATACTTTTATTTTTCTCTAAAATTGCCAACAGTGTTGCATTGCATTTTGCTTCTTCTAGCTTCTGCCTACTTAATTTTATATTCGATTCTCCAGCGTCTTCTCTGACTTCTTCATCCAGAATGACTGATTCTTCGATTCTTGAATCATTAAAGCCTACGTACGTAAACCGGATCTTTGACATCCCTTTTGCTTCTAATTTTTGCTACCTCGTGATTTGCTTTATCAAAGAATATTATAGTACACAATAGAAAACTCATCCCATGTTAAAAATTTGTATCTCCTATGGAAGCAGACTTTTCGAGCCTGCTTCCATCGAGCGAGTCTCGCCGTAAAAGCGACCGCGTGCACGGCCACGTTGCCAAATTTGTGCGGTTGAAATTTGCCCGGCGCGGCGTCAAAGATAATAGATAATTCTATTATATAGGAAAATATTTGTTGGTCGTGTCGTGTTGTCACGCAGTAACGACTTGAGTAGCAAGCGTGCAGGAGTAAGCGAAAAGCAGTTTTCATTTACGTAAACCTAAAATAATTATTATTGAGATTTTGAGATATTAAATTGTAATCTAGGTATGGCTTCAAATGCTGGCCATTTATGCCAATATTTAACATTTTACCACTGTATAATATGATTGATAATGGGTGATATGCATAAAATTTAGGCAAATGCTTTTTATTTTTTTTTTAAATAAACATACAAATTACGAACATCCAACAAGGATAGGTAAAAAGCAAAAGCAAATGCTTTATTTTATTCATTATTGTCAAAGATTTAGAAATAAAGTTTATTTTTGTTAAACAATAATTATTATAGACATCGTTGCCAAACAGCGTCATCTTAAAGTTAAGGTAAATTCGAACCTAACAACTATTACCTGTACTATTACATTTTCATTGGTTAGATGTGAACAAATAATTCATTATGGGTGCTAAGTTATTTACGCGCATCATTGTAAAAAGTATATAATTTGGCGATTTAAGGTTGGCCAACAATTTTTTTATGACACACTGGGGAGGACTTTAATATGTGAACGGAATACACAAGGTGTCCGGGAAACTGTGAGAAATTCCCCGGGTTCAAATAGAACACGAAGAAATAACGGGACAAGTTCCTATATTTTTTTCCCCTCCCTACGGAGATATGGGCCCCTAAAGGACGCCGCTAGAAATCGTTTTTTCTTGAATAGTCTCCAAAGTACTTGACATAAATTAATAAAAATTTAGTATAAAGGTCACTACTTATTAACATCATCACAATATTACATTTAGTTCCTTGGCATTTCACACTGACATGACTGACAATGACAAAGGGTAAATTAGGGTAAAATGTGGGTAAAATGTACGAAATGCCTTTTAATGCTATTTTTTTGCTTCACCAGTAACACAGGGTGATTCCTTACCAAAAAAAAACCGTAAATGCAAAAGTTGTATTATTTTTCCTTTACTATCTTTTAAGCTCCTTGAAAAAAAAAGAACAAGTGAGTATCGGAAAGCAGCGAGACAAAAGCAACATGGATTTTCTCTAATGGACTACCCTGTATATTTTACGCTAAAAAGAAAAACTTTTCCTCCTGGCTTCAAAATAGTACATTCTGTAACTAGGAGGAAAAGCAAAACATTCCTGGACGGACGACTGTGGTAATTGCTGGACGAGGCGCAGCCGAGGCCAGCAACACAGGAGTCTAGGAATGTACTTTTCCTACTAGTTGCACATGCTACTTTTTATCCGATTGAATTAGAATACGTACTTATAAAAATAGAGCCAAATATTACTCTAAATAAAAACGGTGTTTTAAATTTAAACTCAACATAATATCAAGTTTTGAATCGAGCGAGCTTGAAGTTTATTACGTAACTACGGAAACTACAGCAGAATGTTATTTTTGATAGACGTCAGATCTGACAAACAAGGCGTTTGAATAGGACAGAAATGTTACATTCCCGTTCTAGGACGGAAATGTTATAATATTCCCGGACAGTTATTTTCTATTTCTGCATGTACAGTTATTGCATGTTGCCAAGCAACGAATACAATATACTGGAATCATGACTTTTGCGGTGAAAATACACATTGGAAAGGTGTCGTTTTTTCGTCCGATAGGATAAAAATATATAATATGTTGACATTCAGAGTAGATGCTTCAGAAATATTCAAGTTTGAAACTCACATAATTGCAAATGGCTGCCTCGGTCAACCACGTTGACAAGTTCTAATTTGACAGCTCCAGAAAAGTGAGATACTAACAATATAATAACAATAATAAAGCGAAAACGTTGGCTAGCCATTAGCAATTATGTGAGTAGTATGTGTAATTATGTGTATTATTATGTGTAATATTTAAACATCTATAGTCAAAAGCGATCTTATTGTTCGGGTCCAAATGTCACAATTTTCATTAAAAACTTCATTTATGGCCGATTTTGCATGCAAAATCTGTCAAAGGCATGATAATTAATAAGAAATGTGACCTTTGGACCCGCACGATATGACTGCTTTTGACTATACTCTGAATGTCAACATATTATATATTTTTGAAAGCAAGAGGAAAACATCTATCTCTTTAGCGTAAAATATATAGGGTGATCCGTTAGAGAAAATCCATGTTGCTTTTGTTTCGCTGCTTTCTATAAAATGACGACATAATGTATTTACGACTTTTTTATTTTTATGTTATTTAATAATATAATATATTCTATTTAGTAATAATCATGGATGTCGTTATTATACATGTAGTATTTTTACATTGTCTCCGGACCTATACCCACCTATGCAGATTTTCAGCTCGATATGACAATTTAAATTCGGAACTTGGCCCCCATTTCCTAAATGCGGTCATGTACCGGCTTAAAACCACGATATTTTTGTATTGATTTCGGCCCATATACGTATGCAAATTTTCAGCTTCATACGACAATTTAAATTCATAATTTGACCCCCTCCTCCTAAATACGACCCTGTACCAGCTTAAAAACACGATAATTTTACATTCTTGAGGGACATATATACGTATGCAAATTTAGATCTCGATAGAATTTAAATTGAAAATTTGGCCCCCTTCTCCTAAATACGGGCCTGTTCCAGCTCAAAAATGCTATAATAATTTTACAACGTCTCCGGACCAAAAAACGTATTCAAATTTAATGCTCGATACAATTTAATTCGAAAATTTGGCCCCCTTCTCATAAATACGGGTCTGTTCCAGCTCAAAAATACTATAATAATTTTACAATGTATTCGGACTAAAAAACGTATGCGAATTTAATGCTCCATAGAATTTAAATTTAAAATTTGGCCCCCCTCCTCCTGAATACGGGTCTGTTCCAGCTCAAAAATACTA
>MU186151.1:70750-96321 GCA_016904865.1 Pissodes strobi | reverse complement strand
TGGCTGGGGTTAATGCAAATATTCTCTATCTATAGCAGCGCTAATCAAGAATCTAACGTGCCACATTAAAAGTGGAACAATAACTAATAAGGGACTTATTTTTAGTTGGACGTGCCTAAATGGTGAATATCCCCAGGGAATTGGACCAGCTTATTCGACGAGTCGGCAATATCTCAGAAGAGGCTCATGCGAATCTCATATCTAACAAACATTCCATTCCATTGTATGTATAAAATGCAATAAACATATTTGCAATATGCAAGAACCACTCCGTTGCAACCTTTCGATGTATAAGTAGATGTATTGATTAGGTTAGTTTGGGTTATATGTGTTTGTTCTATTTTTTTTCTTTTGGTTTAGAATGTGTTTAGAGAGAACTTTAAAAGGTACAGCCCGACCAAATTTTCAATTCGAAAAATTTAATTAAAATGACGTCTAGCTATCACTTTGACATTTAAGCTTGAATTATTGAAGAATCAATTTGAACACAGCCAATTTGGCATTAGAAATAAAAGGGGAGTACCATTATTTAATATAATTTGCAAGACAAAATGATGATTAGTTTGCTTTGGATTTAATTACTTGATTTTTGCAACGAGGTCCGCATGATAAACAGCGTCTCTATCTCCATTACTGCTTTTTTCCCAGATACCAAACCCTTAACAAATTCATAAGTCAATGAAATCGATCGATAAACAGAAATTACATTATGGGCCGAGCGGGCAATGCTAGTATACTTCTCAGAACACGGAAGGAATGGAATTTGAATTCCTCTATATATGGACTCTGCTTTCAAGAGCTACCATAATTCATAAATAAGCTATGGAGTAAAAAATCTTATAACACAATACAGCCAAGGTTTTATAACAGTTCGTTACTTTTTAAAATCATTTTTTAATATTGTTATTTATAATATTCGTATGATTTAAAGTTGAAGCCATTTTGTTCTTGAAGTCAAATTTTACTTCCTCAAGGTAATAATGCAACAAATAAACAAGTAACTATTTTTTTCTTTAGTTTATAGATAATGAGAAAAATATAAATGTGACTTTTGTGTGTCATATAAGGTATTATTTTATGTTTATTAATGCAAATTCTAAATGCCGCATTCTGATGAAAAGTTTCACGCCTCCAAAAATATAAAATTCTTAACTTGACGGCAGCATTAGAATAATGGAAAAAGGTGTGATTACGCCAGTAAACGGAAAATAATTATGCCGTTTCGTGATCGGCGTGCAAAACAAGGGCACGCGAGATCTTTTAATTATTATTATTCGTTTGAAATCGCATATTATAATTATTCCGCGATACGACTGCCAACTATCCTTTTATCGGAGAAATGTTTATGTGAACCAGTTCCGTCACTTAAATTTTTCATTAATTATCTATACTTCTTGTGTAGGTAAATATTAGCGAAAATGTCTATTTCTATTAGCCCCATACGATACGTTACAAAAATTATCGTGCGTGTTATGCTCTCATTCAACACTGTACTAGAAAAACTTAAAATACAATAATTGTGCATGGTTTTCTAACTTGCTAAGATATCAAAACGAAGTACATTTCCATTTCTTCATGTTTTAACTTGCCCTTAACATTTGCATAAATCAATAAAATCGGATGTGCAATTTTAATATGCAAAACAATGAGATGATATTTGGACCTATTATACTCTACTTTCAAGAGCTATTATGTACGAATGGCTGGATCAAATTATACTGCAAAACTTAAAAGACTTATCGATAAACCTGAGTGTCAGCCTTCTCATTGAATGCATGTTTTATCTGGATATGTTTTTATTTAAAATAGTGCCTTACTTATTTGATATTTTTATTCACTTTTATTAAATCGTATGTGACATGCAATCGTAATTGCATTAAAATTTTGTTTATTTTTCAATCACCTCGGATTGGCAGGTGTGAATATAGTTTGGGTTAGTTATGTATGTGTTAGTTAATTAGTAAAATAAATACATATACAGGGTGTCCGGTTATAAATGTAACCCCCCTTTAACTTTTTTATTTACCCTCGTATAAAAAAATGTTAAGTACAAAAGTTGTAAGGATCTTCATATAGTTTTCTGCGGGGTTACTAGAAAAACAATTGAACATCGAAATTCTACTGTGCAAATTAAATTAATATTTTTTTAAATGGGACACCCTGTATATTCTTCCGGATATCGATAGAGCTCTTTAAGACGAGTTCGGTAATATAAGGTTCGTTGGGTCTAGCTATATTAGTTACCACGTAAATTGCAAGAATGTCGGGTATCTGATTATTACTGAACCCCTTTCCTAAATTCTTTATTTGGTGAGCTAGAAAAAAATGTTGTATACAAAAGTTGTAGGTTCCTTCAGAAATTTTTCTGCGGTGTTGCTAGAAAAACAATTGAACATCAGAAAAGCTTCTGAAGGAAGAATTTTTTTCTAGCTCACCAAATAAATAACTTAGGAGAGGGGTTCAGTAATAATCAGATACCCGACATTCTTGCAATTTACGTCGTAACTATTATAGCTAGACCCAACAAACCTTATATTACTGAACTCGCCTTAAAGAGCTCTACCGATATCCGGGAGAATATACAGGGTGTCCCATTTAAAAAAACATTAATTTAATCTGTACAGTAGAATTTCAATGTTCAATTGTTTTTCTAGTAACACCGCAGAAAACTGTATGAAAATCCTTACAACTTTTGTATTTAACATTTTTTTATACGAGGGCAAATAAAAAAGTTGAAGGGGGTTACATTTATAACCGGACACCCTGTACCTATGTCGAATACAAATGTGCATTTCATTTAGGTTGGCTTACGTCGTTCACAACTAGGAAAGCTCACTGTTTATTCCAAAATTATCAAAGTACCTCAACACATTGAAAAAGTTGGCGAACGCTGGTCTAGTAAGCTTAGTAGCCTTAAGATTTAGATTAGTTTACATTTGATAACTAACCCAAACTAATCAACCCGAAGTAACCTAAACCAAACTAGAAACTGGAAACAATAGATGTATCTTTCATATGGAAAATTTGTAAAACAAGAAATATTGAACTAGAGTGTTTCTGAAAGTTTGCGGGATGATCTGTAAACTAAGTTTTTTTAATTAAGCCATAATAAGTGTTATACACACAAGCGTCTAGGCCGCCTACTAACTTTTCGATGCAAAAGCTGCTGATATGCGTGATGGCTGAATGTATCAGAATTACCCTAGCGCCCTAGCTAGCGAAATTCTTTCAACGCCTCTGGTGGTGTAGTAGTTGGACGTTCTGATTGTCAATTTCGATTCCTGTCGGTCGCAAGACATGTTTTGTTGACTTTTTTTAAGGTTATGTTGTTTTTATTGTTTTTTTTTCTTAATTTTGGGCATGCTTGGGTTAGTTTTGGTTAGTTTCTGTTGCTTGCACTTCCGTAGCGAGCGAAGCGAGCGAAGGCCCATGCAAAGCCATAATAATACCTATTCTTGTTTCGCCACTACGCATGTCCGCAGCTTTTTCATCGAAGAGTTAGTAGGTGCTCTAGACTCTTGTGTTGTACACTGCAGTTAGTATCAATGCCATTGAAAGTATGCCTGCTTCAGGGGCCCAATTCTTGAAATGTGGTGAAACTTTTCATCAGTGAAAATTTTCACCAGATTATTTCACCCGACGAAGTGGTTATACGACGAAGTCGTATTCTTGAATACTGGGTGAAAACGTTTATGGTGAAACTAAACTTACCATTTGGCAACATCGAAATATCGTTTAAACAAGGTATCAATTTCGAAAAAAATCGAAAAGACTAAAGCCGCTTTTTGATTTCTAATTTAATCTCATGTTTTTGTATATGTTGTTGCATAAAAATGTAGTAGGTACCTGGAGCAAATTACCACTGAAATTCAGGGGCATATATTAAACCTTATTTTGCGGTTTTTATTTTTCATATATTTCAGCGTAGTTTTTAAAACCTACCAAAAAGAAACTGTCTTATTTCCACTTGGATGACGTTAACCAATTTTTAGTTTCATGTTTAATTTTCGAAATACCATCATAATAGTAATTTAATGCCGAAGATACTTGAATCACCAGTACCAGGAAATGTATAATATGAAGACTACTAAAACTGGTTTAAAATGTTTCGAAAAAGAAAAATCCGTAAATGTCCTACAATAGATGACCATATTGCAAAACAAATATAATTAGCTTCCTAACATTTAGCGTTTCCAAGATCTCCATGTCAACCTTTGTAGGTAAAATATTTTAAGCAGTATTCAGTTATATTTGGTACAGCTATTTGATTTTGAACTTACTTTGCTTTGTTTGCCCGAGGCTGATTTCCTTGTTGGGCATTCAAGACAAGAGTGTAGAAGCTCTGTTTAAATTCTAGCAAAGGGGTAAACTAACACACGTTTTACATAAATTATCCGATTAAGCCCCGTAGGCGTCGACTCTTCCTATTATTTGATGCCTGCTTTCGTTCGTTTTCCATCGTCACCTATTTACAAACACCTAAATAACGTTTAAATTAGAATAATTACATATTCATATGAACATTACACAACGTGTTATACAAATAAAATTGTCAAATTCACCAATGAATGAGGTGGTGAATATATTCACCAGATAACTAGTGAAAATTTTCACCACTTAAAGTTCAAGAATATGGTAACCCACGGAATCGGTGAAACAATACTGTGCTACTTTTTGTGAAAAGAACGATGGTATAAACAAAATTTTCATAGCCCGCTTCGTTTCTGAGATACAGGGCAAAATTGAAAATAATGCATTTTGGGACCCGCCTCGTATCTCCGTTATCCTTTAACATATCGCAAAGCTAAAAAATGGCTCTTATACATTTTTTGACGTAGAATCCAGTGGCGTGATTAGATTTTTGCTGTGACCTGTCAATTTTTAGCTATAAATCAAACTTCTGTTTTTTTTAAATGGAACATCCTGTATATTTTTCTTTCGTTTGAATGGAAATTTTATAAGCTTTTCAAAAATATATAATACATGATGTGTATTTTAAATAATAAGCCTAAAATTCATAATTTCACAAAATGTATCTCTATACGACACTCTTGATGAGTATAGTATAAGCATTATCTTTTAAACAACGTTATAAGTATTAGTAGGCAGAGATTTTCAGAGCAATGGAATGATCATTTTGTATTGGCAAGACCTGTCAGTGGCAAAATTTATATTTTCTGTGTAATATTGTATTTTTAACGATGGTTGAAAACGAAAATTATGAATATTTTGAAAAATATGACATGTTAGTCTGCTTCAGACAGAGCAATGAAAACTCCCGTGAAGCTTCTCAACTATTAGGTATTAAATATGTTTGTTTGAATATTTATTTACCTTTTGACTTATTTGGGTTTATTTTTTATTTAAGTATCATTTTAATTTATGGATATTCTGAGAGAAGACAACCTGGTCATTTAATGTTTTCCGGAATAAAGAGAACATGGAACGTTTATCCGGCCCCTACCAAAAACGTATAATAAGGAAAATCGCGGTAAGGGCGGAGGCAACGTTCCTTGTTCTACCAATTTTTTTCTTTATTCCGGAAAACATTAAAAGATCTGGATGCCTTCTTTCGGAATATCTATAAATTAAAATGATACTTAAAAAATAAACCCAAATAAGTCAAAAGGTAAATAAATATTCAAACAAACTTATTGGAATATAGCTGAGAAGCTTCACGGAAGTTTTCATTGCTCTGTATAAAGCAGACTAACATGTCATATTTTTAAAAATATTGATAATTTTCATTTTGAGCCATCGTAAAAAATACAATATTACATAGAAAATATAAATTTCGCCACTGAAAGGTCTTGCCTATAAAAAATTACCATTCCATTGTTCTTAATAGTCTCTGCCTGCTAATACTTATACCATTGTTTAAAAGACAATGCTTATACTATACTCATCAAGAGTGTCGTATAGAGAGTATAGAGACACATTTTGTGAAATTATGGATTTTAGGCTTATTATTTAAAATACATATCATGTATTATATATTTATATAAAGCTTATAAATTTTCCATTCAAACGAAAGAAAATTATACAGGGTGTTACATAAAAAAAAGAGTGTTGTATCGAGCCACATTTTGTGAAATTATGAATTTTATGCTTATTATTTAAAATACATATAATGTATTATATATTTTTATAAAGCTTATAACATTTCCAATCAAACGAAACAAAAATATACAGGGTGTTCCATTTAAAAAAACGTAAGTTTGATTTATAACTAAAAATTGATAGGTCACAGCAAAAATCTGATCACGCCACTGGATCAAAATCTGTATAAGAGCATTTTTTAGCTTTGCGATATGTTAAAGGATAACGGAGATTCGAGGGGGGTCCCAAAATGCATTATTTTCAATTTCGCCCTGTATCTCAGAAACGAAGCGGGCTATGAAAATTTTGTTTATACCATCGCTCTTTTCACAAAAAAATAGCACAGTATTCCGAAAACCGCAACTCTCTATCTTTACTCGTAAGTGAGATACCCCGTAATATCATCGAAAATGGGACACTCTGTACAGCGGTAATTTTAAAAAATTATCTGTAGTGAAAGATGACATCGATAATTCAACTGCAAGTGTAACGTTTCAATTTTATTTTTATGGCAGTGGCACACGTACTAAAGAGATCATATGGCACTCGACGAGCGGTGTGTGCGCTAAGATGTTAATTGACACCATAATACAAGTATCATGGACTTAAATAGCTGTAGCCCCCCCCCCCCCCCCCAGGATGCAGGGTGCCAGACACAGGAGTTCTTGTAAAGCCATGTTCTAGGTGTTCCCAGTTGTACGACGAAGGGGTGCGCTCTTCCCGTCTGTCGTGACGATGTGACAGACGTTGCTGGGGCGGGATGAGACGGGCCAAACCCTGGGAACATCTGTAAAACAGGGAAATTTCAGCCACATTATGTCTGCGATGTTCCAGATCACGGGTCGCCGACGAGACGCACAGCTCTCTTCTAAATGGAATCCAGCAGCTTTAGGGTATGCTTAGCTGCGGCGCCACAGATGTGTGTTCAATATTCTAAGCATGATCTTATTTGGGCTTTGTAGAGCAAGAGTAGCTGCTGCGGTATATACAGTTTTTGGTACGAAATAGCGCACCAACCTTCTGCGAGGCTGATTTTGCGATGTTAGCAACGTGGTAATGCCAGGAAATATTGCTGTTGACCGAGACGCCTAGTAGTCCGATTGACGAGGATAAAGGAACGGTCGATCCTGCCATAATGATGTCTGTGCTTGGGTTTTTGCTGCATTGAACTGGACCAAATTTCTGTTGCCCCAAGTTAGAAATTTCTCCAGATCCTGTTGAATTGTTGTAATCTGCTCCTGTCTCCGGTGATAAATCTCAGTCGCTGGTAAAGGTTTTTCTGATTTAAATGGGGAGACAAGGGTACTGTCGTCTGCAAAACTGTAAGCAGGATTATTGGTTTCAGTTAGCAGGCCATTAATATAGATGAGGAAGAGTATTGAAAGTACTGCGTCCTGAGGCATGCCCTCATTTACGATGAATATGTGCCTGCGATATGCCCATGAACTGCAACGTGCAGAGATCGGTTCTTAAGGAAACTGGCAAGTCAACTGCTTGCTGCAGGGAGACGCTAACAGTCCGAAGGACGGCACTTTGTTGAGCAATCCGCCATGCCAAACTCTGTCGAATGCCTTCGAAATATCCAACGCAATCGCTCGAGACTCTCCGTAGTTCTCAATTGCCCTCCCTACTCCATATATGAGTGACATAGGCCAATATATCTCCTGTCGATCTCTCATTGCGAAAAATTTATTGGTTATCACTAATTATTCTGTTGGCTTCGAGGTACTTAAGTAGTCGATGATTGACTACACGTTCCATGACTTTGGAGGTATGGAAGTATAGCGTTTAGTGCTAAAGCAATCTCTTTTCAAAATTCTAACGACATTTAAAAGTGTCCATTACAAGCGCTGTTACAAAAACTTATTTAAAATACGGGACACTGAAACCGTCATGGCTGTCAGATATCTTCATTTCTTGCCATTAGATACGCAATCATTTATCTACTAATTTAGTTTCATCGGCCTTTATAGTAGTTCTCTCCTATATGATTAATATGTTAATATGGATGCTTTTAAATCTAGATAGTTCTAGATAGGGATCTATAAATATATAGTGGTTAATTTAATATTTAATAAAATATTGTTACGGCTAACCTAACAACCATCCGAACGTTTTTGTGCTACCCTATACAACTAGCCGCCGTGCCCCTCGCTTCCTTGTCTGTATGAGTCATCACCCGGCCGGCTGCGAACAGGTTCGCTGGAATTATCTCGATGGCCTCGTCGAGATCGTATAGAGTGGCTCGGAATACTTCCCGAATATTCGTGATAGATTTAAGATTATATATAAGCAGACCTAAGGCGAATGTTAGTCAGTCGGTTAGCAGTTCAGTTCAGTTAATCATTAAGTGTTGAATATATATTAGTGGTAAAGTTATAAGAGTAGTATAGAGTGGTAAATTGTATACAGTGGTAGTGAATAAAGATAGTATTAGTTGAAAATAGCAAAGTTGTAATTCTGTTAAGAACCCACGGGGAAAAACGTAACAATATGGTTAAGTGGCTTAATAAGAAAGTTAAATTGAACAAGCAATAAGGATAATCATCTGTGGAAAGTTAGTTTAGTAATGTAGTTATTGTCTTTAACAGGGAGCATATAATTGTGCTATTGATGCTTCTCATGGTATTCTTTTAAATCTTACAGTCCACATATTATGTAGTTCTCTGAGCTTATTAACTATCATGATTCATTGACCTATTATACTGCTTTCTATACTGTATACAGAAATTCTAGCTAAAAATGTTTAGAATGTTTCGCAATTTTAGGATCTGTACATTAAGTTTGGCGTTAAGTTTCCTTTTTGTTGGTACTTACCTATTGTGAGAATAAAATGCGAAGATTTTCTGCCTGCATGTTCAAATTATTTTTCTTACTTAATTTCATTAGTTGAAATATATTAGCAATTAACATATAATTATTATTGAGTGATTTTTTGTTAAAATTTTCATTTTCTTCTCCTATAATTGAAATTTGTCGTCTGGGTAGCTGTAAAGAAGCGAACCAGGAGATAAATAAAATATATTTAAATATGGAAAAAAAATTACGTTATCCTCGTCCTTACCTAATTGAGCGCTAGCAAAAAGCAAAGATCGGCCAGCCAATATGTGAAGCCAAGAACGTCCTGACTGGTATTCCCCAGTGGTCGATATTGGGCCCGGTATTGTATACAGGCTAAACTGCTTTTTTCCTAGTGCAGATACACAAACCCCGTTTACAGATGCATACATGGACAGCACTTTTTTTTTGTTTTGTCCGAATTTGACTTTTGAGCAACATAAAGCACGTGCAAATAATTGTCAACGTTTCGAAACACCTTTGTTCTTATTTAATAGAATGACATGGGTATTTCGCAACAGGCAAAAGAGGTTTTCATATCTCGGTGGGCTTCAAATTGAGACTGATCAGGGATTTTAATATATTAGAAGAGTAAACTACTAAAAATCATGTTGCTAAATGTATCAGTAGAGACATATAAGTAAGCATGACCAGTTTTCTTTGCTTCAAATTGTAAATCATTATTAATTTTATTATAACCTTATTATGTTTATACGAGACACTGTATTAAAGGAGAGTTGCTTGTAGTTTGCATTTAGTAAGTATACAATATTGTGCACAGTTTCGCCAGATGGAAGGGCACAGAAATTGTCCTGTGTTCTCTCCAAAATAACATCGTTTGTGCTCCGGGTAATAGATTGTGTGTATGGGCTTGTTCATAGACTTGGTTAAATTGTGTTATATGGTATTATAGCGACAAAACACTAAAACTACTTTCAGTCGTACCTTGAAAGGCATTATCGATATCTGATGTTTACTAATGAAAAAGTACTTCTAAGCTTATCACACAGGAAGTGCCACAGCAGAAAAGTATTTTAAAGTTTTTCAATTGAGGTATTGTAGATTCAAAAAAAGGAAAAATTCGATTTTTTCCATATTTAGCATTAAATCATTGCTTATTGAAAAATCTATAATAGGAATTTTTGCTGTTTTTTTCATATTACAAGGTCACATTTTGGTAGTGGACATTTAAGTACCTTAAAGCTGGTTAAGAGATGTTAGGTTCACTGGATGGACGGAATAGGTATAAAACAAAGTCTGACGGACTGAGAGTCTGCTCGAGAATTTATATGCGATGAATGCTGATTACTGATGCCAATTAACTGATATTCCTGCACGTTTAGATATCGTCTCACTCTACCCCAGCATAACGATCGATGAAGTCCTAAACGAGATTGCCGTACATGAGGATTATCCAGCACGTTATCAAATTATCGAAACACTGTCTGAAAAATACCTGTTTCATGGTTAATAACAAGATTCAGCGTCAAACCGATAGCGCCCCCATGGAATCAGCGCTGTTACCAGTCATTGCAAAATTTCACGACGTATTTCGAAAACGATGACCTAAGAACCGCAAGAATGTGGATTATATCTTCAGCATAAGGCTAAGGTAGAGAACAATTAGACACTTTCTTGAAAAATCTAAACCAGTTTCACGATATAATCAAGTTACACTGGAAGTTGAAAAAGACGAAAAGTTACCCTTCCTAGACCTCATCATCTATAGAACGCCGGACAAAAGTTTCGATTATACTATTTATAGGAAACCCACTCATACCAATAAATATCTGAACGCCGAATCCCACCTCCACCTATCACAAATCTAGTCGGGGGCAAATACATTGATATGTCGGTTCTAGCCCAAAGACAAGAAGAAATGAAATATAACAAACGCCCTCTTAAAAATGGGTTCTCTGGGAACAATATTAAGAAGATTATCAAACAGGAAAAACATATAAGGAAAACACAGAAAACAACAAATAATATATCATACAAAAAGCCATACTTTCTTGTATTAAGGGGTCACGGACAAGGCCGGTAGAATCTTTATTTTATTTTATTTTTTATTTTATTTATTTATTTACACCACTCCACAGATTTACATCCAATTATTGAGTGTTGAATAAAAAGAATATAAATTATACAATTCAAGAAAGAAATATAAAAGAAGAACTTAATTAAATTAAATCACAGTTACAATAAAAAAAGACAAAAGAAAATTTGCATTTACGAAAAGTGTACTTTTTTAATTGATGCAAGACTGCAGTTAAAAATGTCACATTGATCCTGAACAGAATTATACGTGTTGCACGCTCTGCGCAGTGCGGAAAATTTATTGATGTTAGTCCTAGGTTTTGATAGGTAAAATGTTTGTGTGTTTCTAGCTGACATGTGAGGCAGGTGAAAACTAAGCTGCCCTAACAATCCAGGCAAGTCAGTTAAGCTGTTCACCAGCCTATATAAAAATTGCAAATCAGCAGATTTCCGTCTTTTCTCCAAGGTAAGAACGGAGAATCTTTCCAGCAGTTGCGTGTGTGGAAAACCAGTTTCTGGGTACACTCCGTCGCATCTATACCAAAGAAATTTTAAAAATTTTCTTTGTATGTTTTCTATTTCATTGATGTGATGATGGTAATGAGGGGACCATACTTGAGAAGCATATTCAAGTATAGGTCTTAAATAAGAGAAATATAAAATTTTTAAACTAAGAACATTATAAAAATTTTGGGAGTTACGTATTACAAAACCCAACATTCTCTAGCTACGTTTAACCATATCTGTTATATGCGAGTTAAAAGAAAGAGAACTATCAAAAGTTACACCTAGATCTTTGAAAACCGTTGATCTAGGTACGTTAACATTGTCAATGGTGTAATCGTACACAATTAGATTTTTCTTTAAGCTAAAGGAAATAACATTACACTTGACTGCGTTTAGGGGTAAGTTATTGTTTTTGCACCAAGTATTTAGTATGTTTAGGTTATTTTGAAGTAGAATACAATCCTCAATGTTGTCAATTTGATACTATAGTTTTATGTCGTCTGCGTATAACAGACCATTTACAGTAAGTTTATCAGAAATTTTATTTATGAATGAATTGAAGAAAAGCGGGCCCAAAATTGAGCCTTGCGGCACTCCTGAAGTGGCAACGATCTTTGCCGAACTGCGACCATAGCACTCTACGTGTTGAGGGCGGTTAGTTAGGTAGGATCTAAAAAGATTAATTAGGCATGAGGAAAAGCCGTAAAATTGATCGAGATTGTTAACGAGAATGCCATGATCAAGTCGATCAAAGGCTTTAGAAAAGTCAGTGTAAATGACGTCAACTTGTGACTTAGCGTTTATTGATTCAGATGTAAATTCTGTCAGGGAAAGCAGATTTGTCGTAGTAGATCTGCCTTTCATAAAGCCATGTTGCCTGGTATCAATCAGATTTTTCATTGAGGAATACAAAATAGAATGTAGGACTCGCTCGAAACATTTAGAAAAGTTGTTAATTATTGTTATAGGACGATAGTTCTCAATAAGGTTTTTAGTTTTTATCATTCTTTTTATGCACAGGGATAATTTTAGATGTTTTCCAAAGTTCAGGAAAGCATTCCTATTTTAATGCTAAATTAAAAAGAACAGTCAGTGGTTGAACAAAAGCGTAGGCACAGTCGTATATGAGAAAAGCAGGAATTTTGTCGGGTCCAACGGTTGCTTTCGACTTAATGGTCTTAAGAGCCTGTGACACCTCGGCCTCCGTAAATCTAGTTATTGTTATAGTATCCACATATGCGCCCTGATCTTTACTGGTGTTAAATTGGGTAGTTGTGGAAGTAGTGTATGAACTTTTAAAGAAATCCGCGAATGCATTTACTATGGTTTCAGAATCCGACAACAGTGTACCTTGTGGATCAGTCATGTTTAGAGGTAATAGGTTATTATTTTGTGAACTCTGAATCAGCCTCCAAAAGTTATTGGGTTGAGTCATTAAATTATTTTCCAAATTATGGCAGTATTGCTTTTGGGATAGCTTAATATCTTTTTTGATTTTGGACCGTAATTCCCTAAATACAGTTAAATCGGTTAGGTTATTATAACGCTTATATTTTTTCCATGAGTTATGTTTTTGTCTTACTGCTTTTATAATTTCTGAGGAAAACCAGGGCGGATAGGATCTTCTGCGTTTAGCAGTTTTGGGGACATATTTATCAAGACAGTAATAGATCTCATTATAGAATAATTCTACGGCAGCATTAATATCACCAACAGAATCTAAAATATTCCAATTAATGTTAAGCAAACTGTCATACAAAATTCTAAGGTCAGCTCTCTTAAAGTTACAAAAAATGTTTTCAATTTTACTGCTATTTAGTTTTTTGCCTAATTTGTTTTTAAACTTAATCAATAAGGACGGATGGATACCTTCTTCTCTAACTAAAGAAGCGTGACATACTTGTACCACACAGAGATCAGATCTAGACGTGATTACAAGATCCAAGAGCCTTCCCTGGTTATTTTCTATATAATTTACTTGTTTCCAGTCGAAAAAGTCTAAAATAAATGAATCAAATTATTCAGTCTGTAGGAGGGGATTGCACCTTAGAATATAAGATATATCTTAGAACAAGCTAGTTGTCAAGCCGGAGAGAAACTTAGCAAAAGTATTCGCAAACCCAAATGACAAAGTGAGTTAGAAAATCAAATAATATAGAGCATAAATTGCGGGGCTGCCAAAAATCATAGATAGGGCAGCCAAATAGCCGAATTTCAACTAGAATCCAGGAGCACAGGAACAGCCTCAGAACAAAGCAGGCTACAGCCGCGCTCTCCTAACACCATCTATCAACAGGGCACTCCATCGATTTCAACAACGCCCAACAAGTAGCCGCAGTGCACTATTACAAAACTCGCATAATCAGAAAAATCATAAAATTCGAAAAAAACGGGCAACTCAATAGGCTAGACGACGCTCTCAACATTCAAACAATTTGGAACCAAGAAAATCACCTCGCTCTCACTCATCAAGACATCCAGAACATCATCGAAGCTAGAAAACCCGAACCCCAACGGAACGGAGGCTGGGCATATACCACGCTACAATATGCGCAAACGCACACAGATTTCACCATCAGTTCGAGCCCAGAAACGTCGTGAAGATGAAGAAGTTCAAGACGACCGAATTGACACCCGGATTATTAGTATACATTTTCCACCATCTGTGAAGACGACCTACAAAGTAACATTAACCCTTGTAGCAATACAACAGCAGTTTCTATTTTCGATGGTTAGGAATCTGGGGGTGAAGATGGATACAATAGAATACATCTTGATGCCTTTCAAGATGCATTCTATTGTATCCATCTTCACCCCCCAGATTTCTAACAATCTCCGAACTTCTCAGTTGTTTTTAGCCATATTTGCTAATACTAACTATTTGGGATATAGTAAGTAATGGTGGTATTGTTTCAGTTACTTTTTTTTAAATGATATTTTTACGTCTTTATCAAATCTGATTCACACAGACTAACTATTATAATCTGAAGAAAATGGCTACTATACAGATTTCAGTTTCTGAAGGATTGGTACCTATCGAATTATTTATCAGAAAGTGCGAATATCTACTTTGTTTTTCTCCCAGATATAACAAGTTCCGCATTCAAATTCGCCCTCTCTGAAATGCCTTATTTTCATATTTATTTTGTAAAGTTGTCGATACTGAAAAAGAAAAAGAAAAATTTTGTATTGCTAACGAAAATTGTTTGTTTTTATTGTATACCGAATCTACCTCATTATGGAATATTAGTTATGTGCATTTTAGGACGAATTATTCTGAAAGGATGTAAAATTGCCAATTTTCTTAGTGTTAAATAGAAAAATCTATAAAGAGTGATTATTACTGGCCAATTATTGTAAAATTAAAAATTATTTTCATTTTTGTGCTCTTACTAAATTCATTAATCTTTTTCAGGTATGTACTTATGTAAGCCTAAATCCAATTAGAAGATGAGGTAAGTTGATACCGTTATAAAAAAATACCTTTTTAAATGTCCTTACCCGTCTGAAGATAGGGATTGTCGGTATGCAATTTTTATCTTAAAATTAATATAGGAACAAGTTCAGTTAGTTATAAATACTAAGTGCTCTTATTATTAAGTGCCTCTTTGAAATCGACAATTAAGTATTTCGGTTTGCACATTTGCAGATATCTGAATCTTCTGTGTCAGGTCTTAGTCCTTATAAAGTCCTGGGTCATTTTTCAAAGTATTCCTAAATTATTTAGGTAGTTATTACCACTTTGCACTTTTCCTGTCAAAAATCGTCATTTTCAGAAATTTTTCTGTGCTTTTGTCACAAGACTAACGAGACTACATCATGTTTGTCTATAATTTTGGCACTGAATGGATATAAAATTATTGCTTTAAGCGTTTCACTGGAATCTAAGTAGTTTTAATTGCCATTAACCCCCTTTTTAACATATTTCCAAATTAAAAAGAATTAAGCCTCTAAACCGGTTTTTTATTAGTGCGTAAATGCAAGGTGCTATAAATTCGGGTATGTATGGGCACGGTATAAATGGGGATCTCGATCTGAAAATTAGCCCGATTCCGCGCTAAACCCCGATATATCTGGGAAAAACGAAATATCGCAAATTCAATTTATTGTCCCCATAGTGTTTTTAAAGTGCTATTTTAAAATAAAGTGCATTTTTTCATTATCACTTTTCATTCTTTACAATGTGATGTTATTAATTTCTAAATTCGACGTTTTTCTCTAAGGCATCCATCATCAACTTTATTTTTTTTTAAATACGAATCTGGCTTTTTAGAATGCTTTTGGTCTTCTAAATTCAGTGATATATTAAACATAGTGAATATAGTGAATTAATCGGGCATTTTTTCTCTTGTGTTGGAGGGAGAAAGAAGATTGATTTTTATTAAATAGATCTTTTTCAATAAATTGTGCCTACATTGTAAAACTAACTCATTGTTTGGAAAAACGAAATACTTCTAAAAAATCATACAACCGAATAATAAATGCAACATTTATTTATAATTTAATCAGTAAAAAATATAAAAATATTAATATTAGGAGAGGACCATGATAACCCAAACTAACACAAAACTTACAAAAATTACTATAATACATTTATTTGCATTTCGGTGTACATTCCAAACTGCCCTTCGTAAGTATATCTTCTTTCTCCCGCAGTCATATAGGATTTTTCTGCAGATGCCTGAAATATTAATTTTAAGAACAAGTAAGCCACCATTCAATTAGGAAGATCGAAATTTATTAGTATTTTTTAAAAAACAACAATACGTCCGTTTAAGAAACCGAACACCATCTTGTAGAGGAGGAAAAGTTGCAATAAAACGGGAACTATTTTAAAATATTGCCCTAAATAAACACTATGATCTAGTTAAAGTGCTAGTTCTCTAATAAGACACCTTTTTACCCCACGCATCTAGTGTAAAGGAACGGGCTAAGAAATGGCAAGTTTTTTAACGGACAAGTGTGCTTAAACATCTTATAAAACTACTGTGTAAAGGCAATAATAACAAAATGAAAGTTACATTTCATCAAAATTTTTTTGCCTTTAAATATGGCTTATGTCCTCCGGAATAGGAGAAGGGGGCCACACATGTGCTTATCTTAAAAAGTAAATATTTAGTATTACGTCGATTTTAGGAACTCAAATCCCAATTTTCGTTGGAGAATTTTCTTGTCAACAACCTAACTTTATTTAATACTTTTGCACAGGAATGGTTTGTAGTTAATTGATTTTATAAAATCCGTACCTTTTATGGGTGTAGTAGATCTTAATTCCAACGCATGTTATGCCGATTCCCTGGGGTAACTGGCCTTTGCTGGCCATATTCCTGGATGGCTTAGTCGTGTTTCCTGTGGTTTATTTTGGCCTTTATAGAGAATATTTCTACAGAACGTACCTTCAAAAATTTTTGACATTGGTAATGAAGGACTGATTCTGATGATAGTTGTAGCGGTGAGAATGACTATGACAACGACAATATTAAAAGGCCCGTTATTGAATTAAATGAAGTTGAAGATGATGACCAAGTAAGTATCTTTGAATTTAATAAATGATGAAAACATTTACGGACTGGTAACCCAATTACGAAAAATTCTCGAACTATATCGCCGCTCTCCATTAAAAAACATGTTCTGCATAACTATATGAAGGAAAATACGGTAAAGAACTAAATCTTATTTTTAATTACGAAACCCGATCGAACAGCCTAGTTCAAATGTTGGAACAGTTTGTTTTTCTAAAAGACTGTATTTCAGATAAATTTAGTGGACTACGATTGATGTTCTATAACAAGTTGTAAAGTGTCTTGAACCTATTAGACTTACAATATTTGCTTTGTGCAGATATTATTTTAATCTTCACATAGCTGATGCCAGTTTTAGGTTTATGTTTGAAGAACTGTTAAAAATTGATAAGTTTTTTAACATCTGCTTTAAAGCACCCTATACATGAGGGAAGAACTCTTGCTTCAAGGTGTATTATCATATCTCTGTAATCCACTTAAATGTATAGAAAGTTCAAATGATTTTTTTTTACTCAATGGACCCATTTTTATAATAAGCTTCCTGAAATTGTAGTAATAAAGAGTGATTATTATTGCCAGTCTGCGTGGTCCTATACGACTAAGCTGTAAAACACTTGCACGTCATGTTCACGTTATTAGAACTATTTGATTAAATTCTAACACGCGATTCGTGGGTCGAACGTAATTAACTTACCTAATATTTTTAATTAGCCGTAAAATATTGGCCTGTTTGCAAGAATTTCCCGGTTATTTTGTTTTATGGGATATAATGCATATGGACGGAGCTGCTCGAGGTGAAATTTGGTATTAATTTATGTATGGGCGGAAAATATTTCTATTTTACAATAATGTACTGGTTTATGAGTTTGCTAGTGGCAAATGGGCTTAGACGAATAACGTTTATTATGCGATCGGTATAAAAATCGACAGTGCAGATTTTGAAATCGATATAGAGTTTTGAGTTATGTGTTCAAACTTAAATTCCACTAGGTCCTTTTTGGTTTTTTTTTTTTTTTTTTTATGGCAGTGGCACACACAGTAAAGGGAGACCCTATGGCGCTCGATGAGCGGTGTGTGTGCGAAGATGTTGATTGACACGGCTCTTGAATATTTGTAAGTTGTAATTAGTGGGAAACAGATGTCCTGGGAGTGAGCTCCACAGTGATGCAGTGCGCCAGACAAAGGAGTTCTTGTAAAGCGATGTTCTAGGTATTTCCAGTTGTACGACGAACTGATGCGCTCTTGCCGTCTGTCGTGACTGTCTGACAGGAGCTGCCAGGGGCGGGATGAGGCGGACCAAATCCTGGGAACATCTGCCGTGAAAGTATCTGTAAAACAGAGATATCTCGGCTACATGTCCGGTGTTCCAGACTATCTAGATTCCGGGTCAACTCCGGGTCGCCGACGAGACGCACAGCTCTCTTCTGAATGGAATCCAGCAGCTTCAGGGTGTGCTTTGGTGCGGCACCCCAGATATGTGAGCAATATTCTAAGCACGGTCTTATTTGCGCTTTGTAGAGCAAGAGCAACTGCTGCGGTGTATAGAGTTTTTTGTTGCGAAATAGCGCACCAAGCTTCTGGGAGGCTGATTTTGCGATGTTAGCAACGTGGTCATGCCAGGACATATTGCTGTTGACCGAGATACCCAGCAGTCCGATTGACGAGGATGAAGGAATGGTCGACCCTGCCATAATAATGTCAGGGCCCGCTGTATTGGCCCTCTTGGTAAACGTGGCTGCTTGGGTCTTTGCTGCATTGAACTGGACCAAATTTCGGTCGCCCCAAGTTTGAACTTTCTCCAGGTCTTGATTAATTGCTGTAATCTGCTCCTGTCTGCGGTGATGAGTCTCAGTCGCTGGTAAGGGTTTTTCTGATCTAAAGTGGGAGACAAGGGTACTGTCATCTGCAAAACTGTAAACAGGATTATTTGTTTCGGTCAGCAGGTCATTAATATAGATGAGGAACAGAGTTGGTGAAAGTATTGCGCCCTGAGGCACGCCCGCGTTGATGGTGAATGTGTCCGAGATGTGTCCATCGACTGCAACGTGCAGAGATCGGCTCTTAAGGAAACTGGCAAGCCAGCTGCAGAGAGAGGCTGGCAGTCCGAAGGACGGTAGTTTGTTGAGCAGTCCGTCATGCCAAACTCTGTCGAATGCCTTTGAAATATCCAACGCAATCGCTCGAGACTCTCCGTAGTTCTCAATTGCCTTACTCCATATATGAGTGACATAGGCCAATATATCTCCTGTCGATCTCTCTTTGCGAAAGCCGTATTGATTATCGCTGATTATTTTGTTGTTCTCGAGGTACTTGAGTAGTTGCTGATTGACTACACGTTCCATGACTTTGGAGATTATTGGAAGCAAGGCAATTGGACGATAGTTTGAGGGCGTGGTTTTCTTGCCTTTTTTTGGAACAGGTTGCACTCGAGCGACTTTCCAAGAAGATGGGTAAATCCCTTTTCCGTAAGAGAGAAAAAAGCCTGGAAAAAACGGGTGTTAGTTCGTTGGCGCAGTTCTTTAACACGATGGCAGGTATTCCGTCCGGTCCTGATGCCTTTTGCGTATCTAGATTTTTAAGGATTTTTCGAATATCACGGTGATGAAATTTGATTTCTGCCATAGTAGTGTTGATGTTCGATATGGTGGGGAGAGTCTTGCCTTGGGGGACGTCTAAGGTAGAGTGCGAAGAAAACATTTCAGCGAGCATGTTTGCTTTTTCCTTGGCTGTAGTCGCCGTGGTGCCACGTTCGTCTGTCAAAGGTGGGAGAGACGTTTCTGTAAAGTTGTTACTTACTGCCTTTGCTACCGACCAGAAATTCCTGGAGCCACTGGGGCATTGCAAAAGTTTATTCCTGATCCTTTGATTGTGTTTGTCCTTAGTTTCGTCGATAACACGCTTGCATTCGTTTCTCGCTTGGACAAAATAATTCCGATTTTCAGCGGTCTGATTTTGCTGCCAGTACTTGTAGGCTTGCTGTTTCCTACCCACAGCTCTTTCGCATCTTTTGTCGAACCAGGGCTTTCCTTTTGATGGTAACTTGATGGAATTTGGGATGTATGCTTCCATTCCTGAGGAGATTACTTGCGTGATTCAAAGAGGAATGTAAAAAGTATGTAGTTATTATGAAAATACAAAAATTTTTCGAAGTGTTCATTTTATGGCACGAGTATACATATGTACGTTATCGCATAATGATATAATGTGCTAGTTACTGACCGAAGTAAAATTATCTGGTAAAGTTTATATTGCCGCACGGTTGCAGGTAAGCCTAAATATATTTTTGTTATTTTCTGCAATATTTGGCTGATTCTTGAAATGTAGAGACACATTCACGTACCTATCGCGGAACCTTAGGAGTAGGATGTCCTTTAGTAGAAGTAGAGGGAGAAGTCATGCCAATAAATGTAAAAATAATTACTCAGTTATATTTTTTCTACTCCTATCGTTTAATCGGTTTATTAGACATTTACTACAGTGCGAAACTTCAAAGAACACCAAGCGGGGTCTACTGTAGTATAAAAGAGTTCCAGTCCATTTAATGGCAGCAAAATTCAAAATTAAAAAAAAGGCAGTCACGACACCCGGCAAGAGTGCACCCGTTCATCGTCCAACTGGAATCACCTAGAACATAATATCGCTTTACAAGGACTTCTTTGTCTGGCGCACTGCATCACTGTGGAGCTCAGTTTCAGGACATCTGTTTTCCCCGAATTACAACCGGCAGCTATTCTAGAACCGCATCACTCAACATATTCGCACACAGATCGCTCGTCGAGTGCCTTAGGACCTCCTTTTAGTGTGTGTGCCTCTGCCATAAAAAAGTGATATGTCAAATATGCCAGTTTCTTCTGTGTCACTCTCAGTTTTGTTAATGTTACCTTGTCGGTCATCCTCTTGACTAACAAGATCTATACGGTTTAAGTCTCAATTATTCTTGCTCCCCTTCACACCTAATCCATGTCATCTGGATTTAGAGTTTTGTATCCCTCAATCTGCACCTTTAAATGAGAAAGTCGTGTTTCTTCCTCTTCATCGGCACCATTATAATAATTTTCTTGATCTTATGAATTCATATTATCATGCATTTGCAATTCTCTAGGCAACATCTTTCAAATTAATACTTTTCAAGCATTCAGATAGTTTTTTACCAATGTCTACACGTTTTAGAGTACTTTCTATGTAGTAACAATCGTCAATAATTCATTTTTAAATTTTCAAGCACACCCTTTGGTCTATTAGCTGAAATGCAATATTCGACTAACAATATAACGAGCTCGGATGTTAAAGCAAGGGCAAATTTCCGACAATTATGTTTTTCGGCAACCGTCCGGGAAGTACCTACTTCCCGGACGCTTTTTCTTTGAGAAAGTAGCATTTTTCCGGCCTAGTCCGGGAAGTGCGTACTTCCCGGACTAGGCCGGGAAGAATCACATCATTGTTGTATGAAAATCTTGGTAGGTATGGTTTTGATAAATGCAGTTGATCATTACTATAGCAGCGAAATAACGACTGACACCTATTTGACAAGAAATTAGTTGAATCCCTTCAATATTAGCAATTGCTCGAATTTCAATATAAATATTAATATAAATAAGAATTAGACTGTTTCTGTTAGTACCTATCTTCTGTTCAAATTTCAATGGAATGTTCGAAATTTTGTTCTACAATGAAAAATAATAAAGAAATGTGTTTCATTGATTCGTTATTCTATACGGTTGCCGAAAAAATAGTGTAGGCAACACTTAATAATTTTAACTCGCAGACTTCCAGAATTTTGTCTACTCGTCCAAAAAAAAAACAGTATTTTCCGGACTTGTTACGTAAATTACTATTCTTTAAAGTAAGCACTTACACATTTCGGATAATGCGGCTGATTTATTTAAAACGAGCTAGATAATTAATTCTAAGTTCGTTTCGTAATGCGAATATCGGATAACCGCGATTTGCAGGTAATCGGGAATCTACTGTACTTATTGTTCAATATTACTGATGGCAGAAAAAGTAGTGTATGCATATCACATTTAATGGCTATTGGACATTGGCATTCAATACGAATCTCGCCTAATTCTCATAATTATATCTAGTTTGAAGCAATACTGTTGTTGGGGATGACTAGGCGTAAAAAGTGTATTTTAATATTGTGAACTACTACAAACATTTAAACTACTAATTAATTACCACCCTGTTCTAAGTTTGATCTTGAAAAATATTATGTCAACATTCCAGATAAATATAAACAACGCCTGCGAACAGAGCAGGCAATTATAAACCTTAAAGTTGTAATCGTCAGCAAATTTTATCATATAAATGGTCAAGCGGACTATCAGCCCGACAGACTTTTGTCTCCCACCTATTCCGCTCTAACCATTACTCTGCAGTTTACAGGAACGTAGGCTTTTTTTTCTTTTACTGATATCCTAATCCTCAAACCTAACTCAAGAGGTGCTGTTTACAGGAACGTAACCTGTTGCGGGATACTCTCCTAAAGGTACTAAAGTCGAATCTACGATAGATCTGTCACTTAAATAATTACGTAGTGGAATAGCCAAAGCTAACCATAAATTAAAACACAACACCGCTCTTAAGGAACTTTATTATAAAACAGGGACCGAGACATATTATTATAAACAATTCAAACCATACCTCAACCTAAAGAGCAAGCGTGTTTTAGTAATCGGATACATTAAGTCTCTGACCAGTAGACATTGTTATTGTTTTAAACCGAAGTGTCTTCTTCTCACCTGACGTAGATCGATCCTAATATGAGCTACATAACCTGCACGCCAACTAAGGCTTGGCGTTACGGCTTACTGTTCGTGACAATATAAGTCTGTCTTATGTACTATTTGAAGTCAATAATTATTTAGGCTAATCTAGTTACCCTTAACTTTAGGTCATTTAGAAACAGGCTTATTAATATTCCGTATACTCAAATTTTCGAATTCTAGTTTGGACTACCTCCCAAATTCGAGCCTCATCATTGGGGTCTCGGAAACTAGGAGATATACGAGGTCGGTTAAATGGAGGCAAAGTTGTGCTATTTGCTGCTGATCAAAATGCCACCTTAAAAATTTAAAAATTCCGAATACTTCCGAAGATTTTTGGAAAAACCGAATATTCGCGATCTATTTTAATTTTTTTATGACTCTATTTGAATAGATATATCAACATAAATGTCACATTCTCATTGCTACTTTTTCTGTTCTACAAGATGGTGTTATCAGATTTTCAAACCGACGTTTCGTCTTTGAGTTCGCATCATCATCAACTTTGTTACATCATCAACTTTTGTTTTTTAAATACGGCCCTGGATTTTTTGTTACAGATTTTAAGAGCTTCTAAGGTCTCAAAACCAGTGATGTATCGCCTTTATTCGAAAAATTCATATTAATGGCATTTTCCATAAGAACTCATGTGTTAGAGAGACAGAAAACAGATTTTTGGTAAGATCTTACCAGAAAATCATTAAAATGAATTTTTCGAAAAAGCGCGATACATCATTTGATTAAAATCATCACTGGTCGTATTTTAAAACATAAATGTAATGTTGGTTGCTTAAAGACTAGCATCTTGTAGGTCAGAAAAAATATCAATGAGATTGTGAAATTTATTATTTGTTTTAAATCTTATCCCACGCAACTATTTACTTGGATTCGTATAAAAATTTAATTAATGTTTTCATCATATAAAAAATAAATGTTTTGAAAATGATTCGATGTGTGATGTGTAATTTTCAACAATGGGTATGTTGTTTTAATTATTCCAAAAAATGCAAAACCAAAACTTTATAAAATTGAATAACGAAAGTTTAAACAAATATTCAAATTGTAATCCGTTTGATTGGATACACTTTCGTGTCAGTCTGTTTTATGGATGGCACGCTGAATAGTCCTTGCGGGGATAGCCCTGATCTGCCTTATTATCAGATTTTGTGGTGTGTTTCGATAAAGACGGTTTTGGAGAAATTCACAATGAAAGTAATCTAGAGGGTTTGGGTCTGGTCTCCTAGCTGGCCAACGTACGGGTCCTTGGTTTCCAATCCATTTATTAGGAAACAATGCATTTAATAAATTCGTAACGAGTCTCCCATTATGAGGTGGTGTACCGTCTTTTTGCCACCATAGTTGACGTAATTCGTCCAAAGGTTCTTCCATTAAGGAATCCAATATATTGGTCCTTATATTAATTCTGAGTATCTTTTGGAAGTTAAATTTGCTTCAAGAGAAAACGGGCCGATAATTTTATTGTGCCACATACTGACCCATACATTAAATGATGTCTTCCTTAATTCCTGAATCTGTCTTGGGTTTTCTATTGACCAATAGTGTTCGTTGTGTCTAAGAAATAGTCCATGTGTTGAAAAACTGGATTCATCTGTCCACATTGTTTTATTTAGGAAGTCGTAATTTTCATTAATTCTATTTTGCAACCAGTTACAGAATTCTAATCGTCTCTCATCATCGCCAGGTCTTAGTGTTTGACTAATATAAGTTTTGTACGGTTTATATCTACGATTATTTAAAGTTCACCAAACTCTCATTCGCAGTGATACTACTTCGTCTGACAAAACCGTAATTGAACCCAACGCATGAAAAGCATTTACATTTAATGAACATTTATATTATAGTCGTCCTATGGCGTACAGATAGCACGGGTGCTGTTACTGTATATGCGTTCCGGTCACACATTTTGAGGCGGGAAAATTAAATGTATCTCCACTCTCCACTTAATGAGTAAATTTAAAATTGTAAGGAAACTCCTAGTTAGGATTATGCATGGTAAACTATCAAATTCATTTATTATGTTTCGGCATAAGTTCAAGTATGAGTGGGCGGCTTATATTTTAAGAGGTAAATTAAAATATCATTATTAGATTTCGATACTACACAAATATAAATTTTTAATCCGATAACAATTAGCCTAAATACCTTCAAATATTTATTTGAAAAGTGGATAAACTTTCACGTGTCCGTCAGACTGCATAATGTGGATCATTTGTAATAAAATTGTAACATCCCTAACTTTTGATGGAGGAGCGGCAAATATTTCAGTGTATGAAAAGCTAGGATAATAATACAACCCCTTCAAATTATAAACAAAATTTTATCATCCCATAACAAAAGATCCTGTTATTTAATTAGATCCATTATCACATGATTAAGCTTGTAAGAAACTGTTTGGCTAGTCATGCGAAAATTATTGACATGGACAAGGCAAATATAAAATGGAGTTACATAACTCATCAAGTGATACTCTAACTTTCTTTAGAGATGATTAAAAGAGCCCAGACTTTCAAGGCTCTAAGACTACCTCTAAATTTTTAGGTTAGTTTGGGTTAGCGCGTGTAAGCGATTTTTAATTTTACAGTTTTCAATAAGGCTCTGCTGAAGTTTTCATTTCTGTCGTGTGGTTTTAAGCACACACCTTTGCTATTTACTACATAGTCCAATCGAAATAGTTATTTGTGTATTTAGAGCGCAAAGTAATGGATTGCCGCTTGAGAAAGAATGTTACTGCGCGACGCGTAGCGGAGCGCAGTAATCTTTCGAAAACGGCAATCTTACT
>MU186151.1:44401-60750 GCA_016904865.1 Pissodes strobi | reverse complement strand
ACAATATTTATTAGAGAAAGTTAAACAATACGGATTTACGGTTTCGGCTGTCGGAGGTAACACGATAAATCAATGTAGCACGACTAGTTGTAGAACAGTTCTGAATGAACGGAAACATAAAAAACAACTTTTGAATGTCTTGTTTTAAAATTTTAACATAATGTTATGGCTTTTTAAATAAGTTATAGACTATTTAGATGATTCTGATAAGAATAATATACTACATTAAGGCGTGTATTTAACGTCCTTGGCTTAAAATGAGTATCTTATTTAGTGACACTGTAAAATTGAAATATACTCAGAGTAGGCGGCAATACATCCCGATTTTGGCGAGAGGGTCCTATATACGTTATAATTTATTAGTTTATTTATACGAAACGACATTTGCAATATAATATAATAAAAGAATAACAATTTTCAAAATGCAATACAATATAATTACAAATACACTACTACTTATTAGTACTTTATTAGATTAATAAGAAATTCTGGAAATTTGTGTGGAAATCGTTCGTGCATCGGTTAACAGAAAATTAAGACATCAAATTTGTTAAAAATTTAATGAGAATTCTCATCCTAATCGTGCCTTTCCAGATATCCGAATCTTTTCGAATATTCATCGCCGACTTAGCGAAACTGGTAGTTTCAATAAAGATACTTCAGAAGGTAGAGCTCGTACTGTCAGAACACCTCAAATTGAGAAAGCGGTGCTGCATGAGATCGACGAACATCCTTAGACGAGTACTCTAGCGAGCCCTGAATATTTGTCACCAAATTGTTTGGCATATTTTGGTTGATTTTTGGTATATCCTTACCATATTCTATGAGTGCAGGCATTACTCCCCAGAGATTTTCCAAAGCATGTGAACTTCTTTCAGTGGTATCTTTAGAGTATTACACTAAATCCGCAGTTTGAGTCAAACATTTTGTTCACAGACAAAGCGAATTTTTCTCGGAATGGTATTCAAAATTTTCGTAACAATCATGTGCGGGTGGAAGAAAACCCCTCATGCCATAACCGAAATTCATTTTCAAAACCAATTTTCGGTTAATGTGTAACGAAGGTAGAGCGCCAATTTGTAGCGAAAGCTAGCTAAATATTAATTAATTAATTAAGTATGGCATTGTGCCATTTTTTCTGTAAATGATGTTCGAGAGACTCCTTTTTTTTTTCAGGGGGTACGTCGTCTCTTTTATTAGCTGACATTTGTTTGGGCGCCAGAGTTCCTAGAGACAATGCGAACTGAATATGAATACTTAAATATAAATAACTATAAAGATAAAAATATCAGAAATTTGTCTTTATAATTCGCAATGTCTCACAGACCTATATCCTGCTATAAATGAAAGAAATAAATTAAAAACAAGTTATATATTAACTATAAAATTAAATTACAAATATGATTGATGGTATCATTTGAAATGGAGTTTATCGATATAATTAAATTACAAATATAATTGAAGAAGTTATTTGATTTGAAGTTTGTCTGATGAATAAATTGACTTAGTAATGAAAATTAAAACTAATATGAACTAGTTAAAAAATGTATTGACAGATTTTAAAAAAATTATACAGTTGGTCTTTACAATATGTTTATCTTCTGACTGTTCCCAAGTTAGTATTAATTGGGCTTATCGAGGACTTATTGGTTCACGAAGTATTGGCTCCCTTCGACTAAGTTTGTACAGCAACGTGTCTTCGGCCAGTCAACAGGTAGATTTATAACATGAAAAGAGAAATAAACTAGTCTTAGACCAATATATATTGCTAATTAAATAATATTCTTGGAAATATCATGTGAACATCAGTGACACTGTTAAACACATGAGGATGCAATCAACAAATTGAAAATTTACTGGTTAAAGCAGATATAATCAGAAACTTGAATTAAAATGTTAAGTTGAGCAAAAATTATAAATAACTACTGTTACTCAAGATGTCCTTTTCTTTACTGTAAAATATGAAATTCAAAAGAAAATAATGACTGAAATTTAAAATTCAAAAGAAAATAATGGAATAACGTTCCAATTCAGTGACTCTCGGTAAATTTAAATAAAGGGTAACTTTAAATTTAAGAGTAGGTAGAGAAATAGAGGTACAACCTCTAACAACGAGTCTTATGACTCAAAATAAGTAAGTACTATGACTTTACTTAGGCCCCTTGGCACAGAAACGAAAACTGAGCACATCAATTAGGGATAAAGATAATGTAATCACTATCTCGCATCGAGATAGAAATTTAGATAAAAGATAAAAAACCAGATAGATTTACATATGTGAGATTAAATGCAAAAATATTGTCGGTACAACAGGATTGAGAGAAAATTCGGAGAAATTCTACTGAAAATTCAAATTACTACCTTTGCAGGAATATATAGAATTTACTCTGAGAATTAACCCAATTAATACTGTTCAATTTGAATGAAAATACGTAAAAAATGTGCGTGACCACTGAACGATAAAATAATTACGTTCTCCTTAAATTTGGACTAAGCCATGGGCGTAGACATGGAGGGGCCATGGCCCCCCCTGGGAATTTAATCCACTCATTTTGCAACATACCATTCATGCCATGCCATTTAAGAGGGTGCCGAATCCTTGTTTTTTTTTAGATTTTATCGACTTTTGGGTAAAAATTGGGCGTGGCACCCCCAAAATTTTTGCTTAGCCTTCCCCGGCGGCTACCACTGCGGCCTTGTCTACGATTCGCCCCCCCCCCCCCTGTGAAAAAATCCTGTCTACGCCCATGGACTAAGCCTCTTTCAAATTACATGAATTTGATTAATGAGAGACGCAAATATTCACCAATAAATCGGTAATATTACCCAAGCGGTCACGACAATAATTAAAAATTATTGAAGATGTAAGCTACTTAAAAGTGGAATATAACAATGCTAAATTCTTGCTTTAGTCGAATAAGGCTAAACGAATCATAAACAAATATTAATTATGTATTTAAAAATGAAAGAATTAGTTAAATTTATTGCAAGATGAATTAAATATTTCAAGATTAAGAATTAGCACTTGCCCGTCATTGTCTCAACACAAGATAAACGATCTCGCTTTCAAAATTATTATTATTGATTGCCGATGTATTATTGGCTAATTTATATCATGTGATTACCACTATAAATCGCGTAGCGTCAAGCCATAGAAATACGCAATATTAAATATAGTAATCTGTAGTAAATTAAATTCATGAATTGTAGGTATAAAATAGCGTACTGTGCTCCTAAAATTGCCAACCACACGAAATAAACCCATTCGTGAATAGATGTCACTGGCAATCTAAATATTAAATAACGAAAATCATTCGCAATAGAATTGAAATTTTTAGTGTAGCGGAATAAGCATATATTCCGTTACAAATGTATGGGCAGAAATTATTAGTAATCATTTAATAGACCCATTTTTCTCCAAGGACGCCTTGATGGACGGTCTCATTTGCATTTTCGCGAAGAGGAACTACCTGGGTTATTGAAGATGTGCCCATTGCGTTAAGGAATCGAATATGATACATGCACGATGGAGCTCCTGCTCATTTCAGTATAATTGTCCGAAATCATTTAGATACAGTTTATCCTGATCGTTGGATAGGTCGCCGAGGACCTCAGCAATGGTCACCTATATCCCCCGATCTTCAATAATTTGGATTTATTTTTATGTGAGCACCTTAAAACTCTTATAAAACTCCCGTTAGCACTTTAGAATATTTAAGAGAGCGAATAGTTGCCTCGTATGAATTTTTACGGAATACGCCGGGAGTATTTGAACGAGTCCGCAATTCCATGCGTAGACTGGCGGAAGCATGCCTATTAAGTGAAGGTGGCCACTTCGTTTTTCTGCAAGCTGAAATTCTATTGTGGTAATTATTGGCACTTGAAAGCTTTTTTATTTATTTTTTCCTAAATTAAAATCAGTTATTTCTGTATTAATTAACAATTGATATTAAGTGAACTCAGTAGCTTGAAAAAAGAAAAAAAAATCACACAACAGTCACCGCATCAGATTTTTAGCAATTTAACCCTAAAGTGAAACGATATTTATTTTTTTTTGAGCGAAAATCATGCGTCGGACGAAAGAAAATCAGATCATATTTGCTTAGATATTTGCGTAGAAATGAATGAGAAATTAAAAAATTATTTTTATTTTAAGTACCATTTTTTCCTCCAAAAATATTCAATGTGAAACCCGTACGGACGCCACTGGTAGAAACAATAAAATTGTTTGAACATTAGAAAATGCACGTTGATGCATATAAGATGTGCAGAAAATTTCATAAAGATATTTACTATAGTATCGCAGTTATTATACAAAATGGATTTTTTTATGAAAACTTTACACCCTGTATCTCAAAAGTTAAGACGTTTAAAACATACGTTCATAAGAAGTTTTTTTCTTAAAATGGGTCCAGGAATTACCCCCTTAAATAATAGCATGCCATTAAGGAACACTCTGTATATACTGCAATCCACATGCAAAAGCTCAAAGTTGGTGTAGCCATATCTTTATATTGAAATTGGATGTTTATCAAGGCTACAACACCACTTCAATTACTTTCGTTAGGGTTACAAGATGATAACTTCAACTCTAACAAAGTTGACATTTATCCTCAATGATGGCTGAATCTATGAAGTTCGTTTTTAAAAATTTTAGCGTTGTAACACAATCTTTAAGCACTTTTATAGTTAAAGATGTCATCTTTTACGATATCCGCTGTGCATTAGTTTATTTTCATGTTATCTAATTTATAATTAACCTATATTATGTTATCTCGTTGCCGATCTACAACCAAAAAACAACGGCTTCGTTAAAGCTGGTGACTGCCGAGGCGCAATAATTACCGTTTAGGTCCCTGATAGCATCGGCTGGTCTCCCGTCGTTGCTTGCCTGCACTGTGTCAACTCGAAAACGGAAGATCTTTTGGCCAGATTATGAAAAAATACGGGTCACTGACTATGGTGCATTACCGTTATGAACGTAATAAGGGGTAGACAAGAGTATCAGAGCCGAACTTGAAAAAAAAAATTAACGCTCATTAGCCCTTGATATTTAGAAGGTAGTGCTCTTATTTTGCATTATGGTAATTTTGAAGATTCTTAGGATGAATACATGGAGGCTTATCTAAGCAGCAGCAGCATTCAGAAAATGATTTTGAAAGAAAATGTCACTAATAAGTATGGGATCCTTGCTCTGTTTTATTACTTATAGTTCAGAGTTCAGTAGCTTCAGGTTTTCATTTCATTTTTAGTGTCGTTTAACTGATTCGAATATTGCCAATGAGCGGGTTAAATATAATCTTGGATAAATCCTGATTATCCGACGTAATTTGAGGCTTGATTTATGTGATAATCGTGTAAAATATCCTAATATTAGTTAAAATATTTAATAAATATATTTTTATGAACATCCTGTATTACTTAAAATGCTACCCAACGCGCCCGTGATATTTAGCTTTACCCTTGTAAACTGATACTCTAACATAAACAAATAATATGATCCGGAGATTGAGAAAGACCTAAAACAAGAGCGAAGGCAGTGCAGTGAGGCCAGTGAGTGCTAGCATTTTAGCCGATTAAGACCCATGTATATAGAGTGGTCATAGTTTACCTATGTGTGGTTGTTTTGTGTGAAATCATGTCGACATGTGAATAATAGTTTATATTGTTATTAAAGTCCATGGCAGGAGTTTTGATGGTATACCAGAGTTTATTGCCGTTGGGCAAGGTATTACCAGGTTGTGGTCGATTGTGTAGCAATGGCCGGGATGCCCTTTCGCGCGGATGCCTTCGAGTTGGTACTAGTGAGTTAGAAGGGCCCTCACCTGTCACCTCGATTGGCACACTTGGGTTCTAAGATCTCGGTATATGTTATCTTCGTATCCGCGTGTTGAGATGGTTACTGTTTAGCCGCAGTGGAGCGTCTGGGTAGCCCAAACTATTTCAGGTGACACTAGCTAGTCGTCGAAGAAAGAAGGTATATGTCTGAGATTATATAATAATATAGTATTGTGTAAATTGATGGTTATTGGATGAAGCAAGTGGACAGAGGTTCCCGGTGAGTACACCTTATTTTTATCATTGTCAGTCAATACAGTAATTGCTTAATATGTTTGTTTCATGGTCACCTCAATCTCTGGCTATATACCGGGTGGAGCTCGCTGAATGAATTGCATTGTCAGTACTCACGTAAGTGTGATCTTATAAAACACTAATTTTACAATCGATTACAAAAAAGGTGTACCCAAAATTATCCTCAAATCCAGTGCACGGTATCAGTTTCAGTGCAAGTATATTGTGTAATGATTCCGAGTTATAAGTTCAAGAGTTGACGCTCGAACATGACATCATTTATATTGCATGTGATTCAGAAGGTGCATTATTATAATTAATACAATAATAAAGAAGTTTGGTCAAGTTCCAATTAAATGAAATAAAACTGGAAACTTCGACATCTTTAGCTTTCCAGTCTTCTGTAAAGAATTTATTTTTAAAAAGACACAACTTCATTGAACCAGGAACAGTCAAATAAAGGTAAAATTTTTTTTTAACGCTAAACGGAGAACTTGAAGTATGACAGTGTACTTTTTGTACAAATTGATATCTATTTTCTACACAAGTCATAACAAAAACTGTATTTTTTTTCGAAGGCAATACATTTTTTATGGGACCATTGACGAAGCTCATAATACTGAGTCCAGTTATCTTCAGTTATTTCCCATTTTCCATTGGAATAGATCTTCGAGGTCTTCTTCAACACTTTTAGATTTATCGTTTTTTTCTTATCTGCATTTTATTTTCAATAGTTTTGTTTTTTTTTGAGCTTATTGATATAACTTCTTTCATTCTGAGGACCTAATTTTATTTCAAGTTCGAATTTATGTAAAAAAAAAACTAGTTCCTCTTGCTTTCGTTCTTTTTAGTTTAATTAGCTGCTATTTTGGGCCTATGGAGTTGTTTCCAATCGTCCGTTCGTCTAGATTAACATCAAACATGAAAGATAATTTAGCTTAAAATAATTTTAAGAAGCCACACCGAATACTTTTGTCCTGTTAAATCAGGCAATTTGACTGGGCAAACAAAAGTATTAGGTGGGAATTTTTAAATTGTTTTAAGGTAAATTAGCTTCGATAAACCTTATAGGTTGACAACTAAAAAAAATGCTCACATTCCCTCTTCACCTTTAAGTGCCGTTGATTATACTGAGCATTCCAAAAAAAGTAATTCTTTTAAGGCTACAATGCAATAAAATTTCAATTGGTTACGATAGAAATGTGTATATACTAAGAAATATTTTATTTAATCTTAATATAAGAAATACAAAAATTAAAAGTTATAAAACTAGTGCTAGTTGGCTGTATTATGGATCCATTTTGATTGGAAATGGCCGAAGAACTACAAATATACCAAGATACGCTTTTCGCAGATAGATAGGTTTGGGTTTACTAAAAGTTTTGTTCGCGGTATTCACAGCTTATTATGATATTCTGAAAAAATGCCAATTTTGAGGTATCATTTCACCATGCATATCTCGCCACTTTTAGGTTTTCTTTTTTAGTTATGAGAAAACCACTTCGTAAAAAGAATCGACTGAAATAAATTTTATTCTCATTTTCCATCCAGATACTATTCTGTTCATAAAATAATTTAGGAAATTCTATTCATTCAGTAGATATATAACATAATCCGGCCCTGCTTCATCACCACATGCCATCGTCACTGCGCATGTCCAAAATAAGCATAACAGTAAGAAAAGCGAAAACGTTTTTCAATTGATTAAAGTATCTGCAAAAACCGCAGAAAATATAGCTGGCACCCTTGTATCAGTTAATTATATGCACTAATGTGTAAAAGTATAATTTTTGTATGCTGAATATTACGTAAAAATGTAGTTTTATATATGCCAGTAAAGAAACTTGCCAGCTTTTATTTATTTTTTTTTGTTTGCAAATATAAGGCACTTTTTTCATAAAAAGTAGCAGCTACTTTTGTAACAATTTAATAAATTAAAGTCAGATTCCTCGTTTAAGGTAAAAAGAAGTTGATAACAAGAAGTTCTATTTTAGATCCAGGATTTTTAAAAGAAAATATTTTAAATTGCCACTAAAATTGTATCACAAGATGGCTTATCCATAATCTAATATGAAAATAGAACATTTGGTAAGACGATAAGAATAATAGTGGATGAACTGACGGGGTACTCTAGAATGAACAGACGTATGGAAAAGATCGGCCTGGCAGATAATAGTCGTTGCAGGTTCTGTCAGGAGGACGAGGAAACTCCAAAACACGCGTGGTGCGAGTGTGAGGCTCTCTGCAGGTTCAGGCATGCAGAGCTAGGAGAGATCAAACCAGGATCTGCAAGGTACAGGGTTATCCAACGAGGACTAGACAAGGCGATTTTTTTACTTTCCCTGTACTCTTATAAAAAAACTGAAATGCAATTTTCTTCCGCGAATTCGGATATGTTCAGCAAAAAACAATTGAACATCAAATTAAAGTGCTAGGGGTCACTTTGATATTTTTTTTAAATGGGATGCCATATTTTTAATGAATGAAGAGTGAAGGCTGTGTGCATGTACGAAATGTACTAAATGAAAAAACCTTTGTATTCCATGCAAAAATTTTAATCCAAAAAGGACGTCTAATCAGCGTAACAGAGCGCTTTCGGTCTTAGCCATCATCAGTGTTACTTGTCAGTTGGAACAAAAGATATCCACAAGAGGCACAAACAACATCAAAACGACAACGGTCACATCAAAATTTAAAAAACACTCTACATTATAAGAAAGGTTCACATAATTTAAACATTTAACAAAATTAAAGCCAGACGTGGAAACCACGCTTTGATGGTATGACAAACATGTCTCTCATGTCTTCCATTACGAATGGAATATTCTTATTTTGGCTTGTATGTATGTAAATAGTTCACTTCATATATCCCAACAATTTTTTTTCCAAAAATCCAGAATGGCGAGCTACCTTTATTGACACGAATATCGTTTATAATTCAACGATGTGAGTTCTGAATTCCTGTCTATGTTCGTCGGCTTGTCTCATCCATTTTGCGCGTCGTCTTTTTCTAACCAATAGTGAATTATATTCCGTGGATTGGGAACCACTAGCGAATTGTATTTTTACATCTTCACTTACATTCATTGGCCTTCTTTGCTTGTGCTACAGCTTTTTGTAATTATTTTTCTTCTCATGCATTTTACTTTTTTTTTGGTAGTATTTAACCATTTTCACATCCTGAAAAAAGACATATTGAAACTGTATTGCCAGTAGGACAGCATCGAAGTTTCCCCACTGACATCTGTAGGGAATGTTAGACGCTTCATGATTTTTAAGGAACTCGTCTTTTACCTTTTTCGCGTCAATTTTCGTGGTTACCTCCTCGTAAGTTAACGTCCAACTGATCTAGAGAGCAGAGACTGGAACTGGCCATCTGTACTGACGAACTTGCCCCGCCTGTCGGAAGTTGCTTCACTCTCCACTATTATAGAATATTATATCACATATACCTAAATTTAATAGTACTTGCAGTTTGTAATAACATTTTTCACTTAATCCCTCTTAAAATTGGCCACTGAATATATTTGAGATATTATTGCTGAGAAAATTGGCGCAAAAATCGATATTTTTCTAATTTTAAACCTTAATATCATAAATTATTGTACGTCCCACGATATTCTTTATGATGCTTTTGTGAATGCATCTTGATGACTTTTAGTTCTGCTTTAAAAAAAAAACGTTCATTTCAAATAATTTTCATTTTTAATCCGTCCATTTCTATTTCTTTTTTTGAAACCAGAAAGATGAGATTTTCAATGTTGAGTTTTTCATGTTTGAGTTTGATAATAGATTCCGGCGTTTGAGTTTGATAATAGATTTCGGCGGTTCACATAAAGCCTAAAAAATTTTATTTTCTCTTTCATTAAATAACTCTGTACGTAGAAAAGAAAACGATTTATAGCCGTATTTTTTGAAGACAACGAACTACATGCATGAGAAAATGAGAAAAGAATACGCGCTCTTTTAAAAATCGACAAATTGAATTTTTGCACTCCCTTCAATCAAACCCTATATATTAATGATGCCTTGGCTTCTTCATAGGAAGAGTCGGGAAACGCTGTCTTTTTTGTCTTCCACTAAGGGCTTCTAGGACAAGTACGCTCCGGATATGTACCCCCGAACAATCATCCCTGGACATTTTTCCCCCGTATCAAAACCCCCCCCCCCCCCCCCAAAAAAAATGTGGCTATCAAAACAGCCCCCGGACATTAATCCCCTATACATTAAAAAAGGGAAACTAGCCCTACTAGCCTGTATGTCAGAAGGATTTTTTTCCAATAATTATTAGTTTTGTAGTGTGGTAAAATTAAGTCATCGGTTTAACATAACTAACCGAAACTACCCGATCTAACATTACTCGCCTGTATTACAGAAAGAGAACAAACCAAACTAAAACTAGCCCTTAATCCAAGACTAATAAACTAGAGAAGGATGGTTACCTCAACCGGATTTTTACACTGACAGCTGCTCTGTCGCGACGTAGCCACGCGACGAAGTTGGCACATACATATGGCAAAGACGTACGGGCAAGACTATTTTTCTAGTATTTTTCTATTTTTTTTTTCTATTTTTATTATGCAATTATTGTTTTTTTTTCGTCGAACATTAATTAGTTAAAAATTCCTTTTATTCTACAAACATTGTATATTTGTATCTATGTACAGGGTTATTCATTTTAAATGGACACCCCCTCAACTTTGTTATTTTTAAAGAGACAAATTTTTGTATCGACTTGTAGGTAATCATCTTAATTTTTTTATTAGTAATGAAAATATTATACAGGATGTTCCATAAGCAAACGCCAATATAAAATTATATTTTTTTAAGTGGAATACCCCGTATGTTACTACATTTCTGGACTCTCTAGAGAAATCTAAACACATTTTGCGTATAATATTCTATACCTATCTTTAGCTATTTACAAAATATTGACAGTCGAAAGTCGGGAATATTGGCACTTTGACAGGCTCTAAAATCTAAACCGCACGAGATCAAAGAAAACGGTTTGGACCTTCCTGTCTCAGGTTTTCATAAGCTATCGAATGACCGTAACTTCAGATTTAACCAGCGGATAAAATTAACCAGTAATTTTTAAACCTCCGATAAAATTCATAGTTACTCTCATTCGATAGCTTATGAAAATCTAAGATAGGAATGTGCAAACCCTTTTCTTTGATCTCGTGCGGTTTAGATTTTAGAGCCAGTCAAAGTGTCAAAATGCCTGACTTTAAACTGTCAATATTTCATAAACAGCTAAAGATAGGTATAGGATATTATACACGAAATGTGTTTAGTTTTCTCCAGAGTCCGAAAATGTCGTAATATATTCCATTAAAAAGAAGTAACTTTATATTGACGTTTGCTTATGGGACACCCTGTATAATATTTTCATGAGTAATAGAAAAATTAAAATGATTACCTACAAGTCGATAAAAAAAATTTGCTTTATCTTTAAAAATAACAAAGTTAGGGGAGGTGCCCTGTATGTACATTGTAAATGTTTACTGATATTCAAAATAGTTATTTATGCAACAAGTGTGTAAAGTGAATCTTTTTTTATGAATGGGAAATATTGTCGCATGAGCCGCAGGCGAATGCGACAATCCCATGAATAAAAAAAGGGTACTTTACACATGAGTAGCATACAAAATTTTTTCTACTATCGAAAAACAGAGGAAAAAATTTAAATAATATTATATTACTTTACGCACTAGTGCGTAAAATATATCATTTTACGCACTGCCCTAAACGTCAAAAAATATGTCAGTAAACGTCAGAAAATATGTCAGCTTTACTTTACGCACTAGTGCGTAAAATAACTTACTTTACGCACTGCACATTAAAAAGGCCTATTTTACGAATCTTAGAGAGTGCGTAAAGTGAGTATTTTACGCACGGTAGTAGAAAATAGTAGTTTTTTTGTGGCACTCATGAGTTCGACATTCTATTCCCAAATTTTGAAAAGTAGAATTGAATTAAGAAAGCCTTAGTTTTATAATTTGTGTGTATTAACTAGTAAGTGTTGGGTGCTTATGAATGAAAAATCGTTATTATATGATTCGACACTGGCTTTTCTATAGTGTAGTGATTGCTGTATTGCTAACGTGATAAGCAAGGCCACTATCTAAGGAACTTAAACAATGTATAAATAAGAATTACTTTCCAGTGTATGCCTGAGAACATACGTACTTTTTTAAAAATATTGTATAAAACCTAAATAGCCAAGTGACACAATATTAGGTAAAATATTATTATTCCTCCCAGACTTGCTTACATTTAGAAATAATTTAAATTGTATTTGCATTTGAAGAATACTCTGCAAAACAGGCACTATGGCCTCTGCTTTAATCCTCAATTTATGGGATTTTCTTTAGGATCAAAGAAAATAATTTTTACCAAGTTTCTCAATGTTCAAAGCACCAAAGCACAACGAAAACATATAAGATGCAATGACGTCACAGCGACGATGATGTGGGTGGGAGGAAAGTAAATAACATAGGCTCTTATGGGATGTAACCATCCTTCTCTAGTTTAATATTCTTGCCCTTAACCCTGTAGCATTTTCAAATTTTGGCATGCCACAGCTTTGCTTAGTTTATATTTATTTTTATTTGCAAACACAATTTAGTTTGGATTATTCCAATATAGGTACAGTCTATGAAGTACATTACCTTATTTTACCTTGAAAGTTATTGAATACACCTTCTTTCTATATTTATATTTTTGCCTCAGTATAATGTACTAGATACTTATGATCTGATAATAACATCAGGTCTGATTTTTGTCCATTTCAGAGTAGTAGGTTCGACTAGGTTTCGCACATATCTTTCAAAGGTTCTGGTTATGCAATCCAATAGGCTAGCTATTGTCTTCATAGATTTTAATACTTGAGCTCTCTTTTAATTACTCAGGAAAATGCTCACAAGCTTTTCTTTGATCTAAAAGTTAATAAAAACTTAACAATCTATTCGACACAGATGTAACCTTGAGTTTGTTTATTATTTCAAACCAATTGCGTGCAATACCTCAAACAATTTGGAGATCATAAGAGTCATCTAATGTATATTATAATTCATTTATTTATCTAATTGTGTTTCGGTGTATTATTTATTTTTGTTTTCTTCATCTTTCGAAGAGATTTCGTGTTTTCATATTTTAAGTTAATTATCTCCTGGTGACGCTGACATGGTTAGCGAAACGCGCGTCGAGTGCAAAAATTCTGTTTCGGTATTGTGGATAAAACTCCGATTTAGTGCATGGTTACCGAAGGTTCCAAACCCCAACATAATATTTTAAGTATTATTCACCTCTGAGTTTGACAGTTAGATAGACACAGTATGTGGTTTTGACAGTTAGACAGGTTCCATCGAATCGACGTTCCCAAGTAACGGTTCTCTGTAGATTTTTAAAGCATATTTACTACTTGCTGCTTGGCGAATATGGTCTAGAGCAGAAGTTCGATTAACCGAGCTGTGACGTCAGTTGTTTCTTCATGAGCCTCGACTCGTTATTTCAACTAAGTTAAGTTGGCAACTATGCTTCGGAGGACGGTGCTGAAATCTGTGCCGCTAGTGATCACGATTTTCCTTTTTACGACGTGCCGTCTTGGCGACGGATCGAGACTGTCAAGAGGTTCGCATCCTCGTGGAGCCTTTTCGAGGTGCCTCATCCTCATGGACTGGTTCAAATAATTAGGGTCATTATTTTATGATATTTTTGTTACCTTTATGTATTTCGACCCTAATCACTGCCATGGAAGCTGCCCGTAAGAGTTTTTGTTGAGTTATCCACAAACTTAGCTCTCCACTGTATTACTGGCTGCCGATGCCGTTCGCATCTATTGGTAAGTTTGCTGAATGGGTTTAGGAAACGTTGCCATAACCCTACTCGCCTGTATTACAAAAGCCTATCTATTTCCAAATTTTCAAAAATGAATCTTTAAATTTGTAGAAAAAAGGAAGTGATTATGTTTCGTCTGTATTATTGTATCGGGGGTATTTGGTAGGGGTGTATTTGGTACGGGGCTAGTTGTCCGAGGGTTCATGTCCGGGGGGTGATTGTCCAGGCTATTGTCCTGGTACGCCACTAAGTATATACTTCTGAGGAATTATGATTTGTTTTTTCAATAATTATAATTTTTGTGAAGTTGGGTTAGACAAATGGGTCAAGTGATAATATGAGATAAAATAGCTCGCTCGGTAATTTATATTTTTTCTACTGTGTTCATTGCTGAACGGTATTCATGTTTTTTTTCGGGGCACTCAGTAATTAATTCCATTTACTTTTATTAATGTGATAATTTTGACTTTTTTTTTCAGTTTTGTATTTTCCATAAAATTATAGGTAAATATATTATGATCAAAAAAGACTAATGATAATACTAGGGATAATTAGTACACTGCTTTTAGATGTTTCAAAATAATTTAATGAGATATTTTTCTCTACATAATATGTTTCGGCTTGATGGGGCCTTTATCAAGAGTAGTTATACCCTACTAAACCGCCTGACGGTATTTTGTTTTTATTGCAATGTTAATTATGCAGGTGTTTAAAGAGCAGGTCAGTTGGTCGTTCGTATTTAAAACGTCTGTTTTTTGTGACTTTTGGATTTCTAGGTACTCCAAAAGGTTCAGCCTTTTGCTTTTTGTTTTCGTGTGTAAAAGTTTGACATTATTGGTATCTATAAAATGGTTATTTTCTATACAATGTTTTGCTAAGCCAGAGTTTTTAATATTATGTAAAATCGTTTTTTTGTGTTCTTTAATCCTAATATTTAAGTTTCGACCAGTTTGTCCTACGTATACAGCTTCACAGTTCACACAATTTATTTTGTAAACACCAGATTTAGATTGTTTGTCAATTTTGTCTTTATTGTTTATTAGTCTTCTGACTTCTCCCTAGATTATTCTTATTAACCTGAATTGTTTTACAGCCAAATTCATTTAATTTTTTTGAAACTTTATCTGTAATTTTCGGAATATAATTAATAAATTTAAACAGCTCCTTTTCTAATTATAATGTAGGGTTATAAAATTGTTTAGTTAAAATGTTCTTCTGTTTTTTATTTATTAATTTGTCAGTCAAAGCGATCTTATAACCGTTATTAATTGCAATCTGTTTGATAATAGACAATAAAGACAAAGTTGACAAACAATCTAATTCTGGTGTTACAAAATAAATTGTGTGAACTGTGAAGCTGTATACGTAGGAAAAACTGGTCGAAACTTAAATATTAGGATTAAAGAACACAAAAAATCGATTTTACATAATATTAAAAACTCTGGCTTAGCAAAACATTGTATAGAAAGTAACCATTTTATAGATACGAATAATGTCAAGCTTTTACACACGGAAACAAAAAGCAAAAGGCTGAACCTTTTGGAGTACCTAGAAATCCAAAAGTCACAAAAAACAGACGTTTTAAATACGAACGAGCAAATTTAAATTTAAACACCTGCATAATTGACAGTGCAATAAAAACAAAATACCGTCAGGCGGTTTAGTAGGGTATAACAATTTTAGATTTTAGTATACAACTACTCTTGGTAAATCAAGCGGAAACATATGTAGAGAAAAATATATTATTAAATTATTTTGAAACATCTAAAAGCAGTGTACTAATTATCCCTAGTATTATTATTCAACGATGTTTCCCAAGTATACTACCGCCGAAACTATTCAAATAGTAATGAGTTAATTTCAGCAGTTTCTTACACGAGAAAGAAGTCTTAAATAGTGTTTCTGTCTCGTTTTGAAGACGATCTATTCACTAGTTGCAAAATGCAATTTTATTCTCCATAATAAAAACCAAGCCTTTTGCATCTTAATGTGAGTTTTCATTAAACTTATTGTTCAAACATATTCTAGTAGGTCTCATTGTCCTTTTGCAATGCCAATTTAACGAATATATTAAGGACGAATTCATAAATCTTCATATTTCATAGCGTCTTGCATAACGCCTTTTATAGGTAGTATTTGCCTATGCACTTCTTTTAACACTTATCCTTTCAAATAAGGTGCGGAGTTAATAAGTCTTTGTCGGCTAAATAGGTTTATTTGTGCTCCATTAACAGCTAGTTTATAATATAAAATAAATATATACAGGTTATTTAATATCCTATTTGCCTTTTCTATATTTACTCGGGCCTATTTTGCATATTAAATAAATTTTGCTGAAAGATTTAAATGAACTTTCAATTAGTTATCTGGCTTGGTGACGTTTATAAATGAACATTGGTTTTGTTTTAGCAACCTGTTGTATAATAGTAATATCG